>BPTQ01005544.1:0-23962 GCA_019973895.1 Chrysanthemum seticuspe | reverse complement strand
GATTTGATGATGAAGTTGGTGTACTTGTTGGTGATGAGGGAGGTGATATAATGGAAGCATCTTGTGGTGAGTTAGTTGATGGTGATGAGCCATATGATGGTTTTCCTAAGCAACAAGATCGGATGTTAATCCGTGCGGATATCCTAGAGTTTGATTTTGGTATTTTGGAAGGTGGAAGTACAAAGGTTTGAGTTTCATGGTGATGATTGTTTGTACTAGGTGATTCATCTAAAGGGTTTGTGGATGACATGGTGTATTGTGAGGATGAGATGGATTATGCAAGCATTTTGGGAGTTCTATATATAGAAAAACAAAGCATTGTAATGAATGCTTGACCCAAAATGTGGATTAAAATCTAATGATTAGATATGAATTCAAGGCATGTGATCATGAGAACAAAAGAATTAAAGAGCATACTCCCAAAAAATAAAACAAATGTGGATTTTTCATCCAAAGTGAGAAAATAGAAGGTAAAAACAGCTTCTGTCTCACGGATCCCACGGATCCTTCCCTTGAGGGATCCGTCCAGCATGAAGGCTGGGATCCGTGGGTCTGGTGATTCAGGCAGCACAAAATTTTCCTTTTGGAAACATTTTTTCCTAGTGTGTGCCTATATGCAAACTATCTGGAGTTTCGGTTATCTCGACCCCTAAAAAGAAAAAGAAAAGTAAACTAGAAGTAGAAAAGCATCCTATTGAGATAACCCGAAAACACATATTTAGTACATGAGTACGTAATTTAGTGTTATCAATGCTCCTAATTCATTGTTGCTTAAATGAATGTACCCGAAAACACATATTAGTTATGTGTCCCCTTTAGCATTCAAAAGACATGAGATGCAATGAAAACGGGTTTTTACTTTGTATTAATAATGAAAAAGCGATTTGTCCTAGACGTGAGAAATTGCTTTTGTGAAATTGATACGGGAAGGTATCATTCTTTTTAGAAAACCTTTTGAAAAAAGGTTTTCTTTGAAAATGTGTATGTAGTTATGTGTTTGCAAAAAAAAATAAGAAAGCTATAAGTGGAAAACTTATCTTGGGTTTTGAAAATTCCCGTATTGTTTGTGAGTTGTGCGTGAAATAGAGATCCTAGACTCAGAAAGAAGAAGGCTAGTGTTTACATAACTTGTAAAGTCAAAATAAGTTACGACGTTTGTTCCATTAGACCAAGACCAAGACGAAGTAGGTTGAATTGTTCCCGCTTCAACGATTTGGTGAGGACGTCGGCTATGTTGTGTTCGGATGCTACCTTCTCAATAGAGATGTTCCCCTTTTGAACATTGTCTCTTAAAAAGTGATGACGAATCTCTATATGCTTTGTGCGAGAATGCAATACCGGATTCTTGCTTAAGTCGATGGCACCTTTGTTGTCACATAGGATGGCTATGTCGCTTAGATGAATGTCGTGGTCGACTAACGCTTGTTTCATCCATAGTGCTTGTTGGCATGCTTTGCCGGCGGAGACGTACTCGGCTTCGGTTGTTGATATTGCTAGTATTATTTGTTTCTTAGAAAACCAAGATGTTAAACAACATCCCATGAAAGTACATACCCCACTTGTACTTTTTCTATCAACGTAATCACATGCATGGTCAGAATCTGCATATATAATTGTTTCTACTCCCGTGCCCTTAGGATACCATAATCCTAATTGTGTTGTACCCTTAATGTATCTAAATATCCTTTTTACAGCTTCTAGGTGTGATGTTTTAGGGTCTTCTTGAAACCTAGCACATAAACAAACACTAAACATGATATCCGGCCTACTTGCCGTGAGGTAGAGAAGACTACCTATCATGCCACGATATTTAGTATTATCTACGGATTCTCCGTCTTCATCTTTTGTAAGTTTGGTGTCGGATGACATTGGTGTCCTAATTGGTTTCGACTCTTCTAGACCGAATTTCTTTAACATCTCCTTTATGTATTTAGATTGATTAAAGAAGATACCATCTTCTACTTGTTTGATTTGTAGACCAAGAAAGAAACTAAGTTCTCCCATCATACTCATCTCGAACTCGTCATGCATGATTTTAGATAAATCATCACACATGTCTTGACAAGTGGATCCGATTATAATATCATCTACATATATTTGCACTATGATTATATGTGACTCTCTTTTCTTAGTAAAAAGTGTGTTGTCAACTAACCCCATGGTATAGTTGTGTTTAATTAAAAATGACTTGAGTCTATCATACCAAGCTTTTGGAGCTTGTTTAAGACCGTAAAGGGCTTTCTTTAATTTATACTCATGTTTGGGTTTTACAAAATCGATGAAGCCCGGAGGTTGAGCTACATATACTTCTTCATTAATGAAACCATTTAGAAAAGCGCTTTTGACATCCATTTGATAAAGCTTTAGATCATTAGCACAAGCATACGCAAGAAGTATTCTTATAGGCTCTAATCTAGCCACGGGGGCATAGGTCTCATCAAAGTCTATTCCTTCTTGTTGGTTATACCCTTGGGCAACGAGTCTAGCCTTGTTCCTAGACACTACTCCGTTTGCATCTAATTTGTTTTTATAAACCCATTTGGTTCCTATTATGGTTTGATTACTAGGCGGAGGGACAAGTGTCCAAACATCATTAGAAACGAATTGATTTAGTTCTTCTTGCATAGCCATTACCCAACTCTCATCTTTTATGGCTTCTTGTGTATTCTTAGGTTCTATGGTTGAAACGAAACACAACAAGCTACTTTGGTTTTGAACTTGAGACCTTAATGTTCGTTCGTTTAGCTTTCCTATGACTTTATCTACGGGATGATCTTTGGACTCTTCAATGTTTATGACTTCATCATTTAAAGGTTCTTCTTCTTCATTTATCTTTTTCTTTATTACTATAGCTTCACTTTCTATAATCTCGTCATCGACAAGAGGTGGAGAGGGTTTGGGTGGACTTTCATCAAATTTTATATTTAATGATTCTTCTACCTTCATTGTTTCTTTGTTTAATATGACGTAAGCTTTGCTATTTGGCGAGTAACCTAGAAAGATACCTTCGGTTGATTTAGGATCAAATTTTGTAAGGTAATCTTTAGTGTTAAGAATAAAACATTTGCTTCCAAAGACTCTAAAGTGATTTAACGTAGGCTTTTTGCCTCGGAGTAACTCATATGGAGTTTTACCTAAGATTGGTCTAATTAAGACTCGATTGAGTATGTACGTTGAAGTATCAACGGCATTACACCAAAACTTTTGAGGTATGGATTGTTCATTAAGCATGGTTCGACTCATTTCTTGTAGGGTTCTATTCTTTCTTTCTACTACCCCATTCGATTGTGGAGTGCGTGGAGCCGAGAAGTTGTGAGTAATACCATTAGCGTCACAAAAGGCTCCAAATTGCACTTCATTATCGAATTCCCTACCATGATCCGTCCTAATGGACACTATAGGACTTCCTAGTTGTCTTTGGATCTTTTGGCTTAATATTTCAAAATAATTAAAGGTTTCCGTTTTGTTCTTTAAAAATTTTGTCCATGTATACCTAGAGTAATCATCCACTATGACCAAAGTGTAGTAGTTGCCTCCATAACTTTGGATAGCGGATGGACCAAATAAATCCATATGTAGTAATTCTAGACACCTAGTTGTAGACACCATGTTTTTAGCTTTATGACTAGAATGAGCTTGTTTTCCTACATTACAAGCATCACAAAAGTGATGTTCATATTTTAACTTAGGTAGATCTCTTACTAGATCTTTGGATGATAGCGATTGAAGAAGTCGCATGTTGGCGTGACCCAATCTTCGATTCCATAAGGTCGAAGTATCATCCATAGAGGTAAGACATAGTTTGTCTTTAGGTTCATTACCGATTTTAATGACATAGATGATAACGCTACACGCGTCGTTCGGGGTCAAGGAAACTTCCTTTTCTTCGAGCAAGTTTTATAACACCCTAGGCAGTGAACCTAATCGCTGTAGTGTAGTAATTAGGGTAAGACACGGGTATTGATATCGTTCTCTAGGGGAATAGGAATGCTAGTAAGGAGTTACTACGCTAAGGTTAAGGTTGAGGAAGATTATTTTTTATCTTTTTATGTTTTATGAAAATGGAAAGGTACGAATCTCGGGTATTGGATTTGGGGGGTTGGTATTTCTACCGATTACTCTACTATTATCTAATTATCTAAACTAAGGTTGTGGGAGTCTATGTCTAATTAATGTGTGTTCGTATGATAGTTTAAAGATGTGTTTACTTAGTTTGTATTACTCCTTAATTATCTCCTATTGATGGTTGAGTATCACGTCTTATTCCTAGTTGCGTTGTGTGTCTAAAGTTGTAGGGTATGCGTTTCTCCCTAACTCTTCGAACTTACCAAAGGGTCTTGTCTACAAACCCACTAGAGATTATAAACTCCTACTCTAAGGCGCTCTTTGGATGGTTTAGCCTACAATTACTCAGGTAATTATACTCTAAGGTTCACAAAGATGAATCAAGCATTAAGTACACAACGAATGACCTATCGCATTACTAGATCATTAATCAACTAAGATAAGAAACAACCAATCAATATTTAATAATTAAGTTTCATACTTCCTAAGCAAACACACAAATAAATTAGCCGGACATGGAGAACATGCAAGCATACACACAAATAATCAAAGACATAATTGAATTAATGAAGTAAAGACTTATCTTGATGTAAGATAGGGTTTAAAACCCTAAAATACTGTACAAGACACCTTAGGTTCGGTTTTAGGTTTTTACTCCAAAGACTCTCCACACAAAGACTGAAAAATTCGGATTCTATATATAAGATTACAATTGCGACGGCGTCACCTTATGTTTAGTGACGCCGTCGTGTCGCCGCCATTAGGGTTTCGTCTTGGCCACGTTAACCTTGCGACGACGTCACCTTATGTCTGTGACGCCGTCCTCTTCAGCTTCTGACGTCGTCTGGATTGCATCTAGGCCGTCTGAGTAGCGACGGCCTACTCTTTCACAACTAGACGCCGTCTCTTGAAAATACGAGTTTTGGGTTCTGGCCCGTCACAATAATTTTGGGACGGCGTCGCCAATAGCACCTGACGCCGTCGCCTTCTACTTTCAGCAACTGTGAGTGTCTCGATTTCGACTTTGGCCATTTTCTTCATATATTCGCGCCTTTTCATCCAAATAAGTGTCATTCCAGCATTTTGCCTTCACGAGACCTAAAAAGTGAAAAGGAATGATATTAAGCAATAACGGATACAAAAGTGATCAAATAAGGACTTAAACGACCCCTCAAAATGGTACCTTTTAAAACCTTATCAATAGACTCCATGTTTCCTAATTCCTTTTCCTATGGTTATGCCATTTTTTAATATCTTACTACCGGTTTTTGTAAAAAGTACTTTGCACTTTTTATCACATATTTGTCCTATACTTAAGAGGTTAAAGTTTAGGTTTTCTACGTGACACACATCGTTAATGGTTAGAGATTTGTTAGAAATCGTACCTTTACCGATGATTCTACTTTTGCTATTTCCAAACACCACATTACCTCCATTGAAGGATTCATATGTGGATAATAGATTTCTATTGCCGGTCATGTGCCTCGTGCACCCACTATCCTTGACCCATTCATCCGGGTCTAGGTCGACCTTTAAGCATACCTAAGACAATAATAAACTCAAAAGTTTGGTCCCCATTTGTTCATGGGTCCATTAGTGTTAAACATCTCATTCATGTTAGACATGTATGGATAAGATGAGTATGCATTCCATGGAGCAAAGTTTTGAAAAGAAAAACCATTTTGCATATTTGGATTCCATCCCATTTGATTGTTACTTCTTGGATAAACGTTATTAGGTCTCCTAGATGGATTATGCTTTGAAAAAGATGGAGCTTTGTTTCTTGCAAAAGTTGGATTATATTTTGGAGGTGGTTGTCTAGTGGTGACATGAGTTGGTTTCTTCCTATTAACGATAACAAACTCAGTTCTAGATGAAGAAGCTATGTTATTACCACTGTTTGCTACAGCAGATCCACGGATCCCTGTCTGTACACTAGCCGGTTCCCTTTTTAGGGGATCCGTGGGATCCGCCACAACAGTGGCTGGTTTTTCTAGTGCCTTAACAAATTTTGTTTCTTTACTTTCACTAGTTGATGGATCAAGTTGTTGAATACCTAAACCTTTTTGGTTGTTACCGGTTTTAACACCATCTAATATCGTATCTAAAGTGTTCGTACTCATTCTAGCAATTTTAGAATCTAGATGATCAATTAGTGTTTGAAGTTGAACGCAAAGTTCACATTCACCACTTGCTATTTTACCCTTTTCTAAACGTTTTAGTTTTGCTTTTAATTCTATGACTTCTTTATCTAAACGTTGGTTTTTACTCTTTAAAAACTTATTTTTGTTAATTAGTTTTAAACTAATATTGCATAGTTTGTCATATTCATTATGCAACGAGTCGTCATCAAGTGATGAGCTACTATAGTATTCGTGACATACCTCGTCATTTGCCATGAGACAAATTTCTTCATCCTCCTCGTCGCTCATTCCCCACGTGCCGCTCACGAACGCCTTTTGATCATCCCGTTTGGGACACTTACTAATAAAGTGGTTTGGCTCCCCACATTTAAAGCAAGTACGATCATCTTTTGGCTTCTCGTCCTCTTTGCTTTTCCGAAAGCCTTTCTTATCGTCATACGGTTGTTTGACGTATCTTCCTTTTCTTCTAAAGAACTTTTTAAAGTCCCTTACCGCCATAGCGTACTCCTCGTCGTCACTACTCGAGGAGGAGTTCTCTTCATCGCTTGAAGCCTTTTTGGCTTTAAGAGCAAGAGATTTGTGTTTCTCTTTCACCTTTGAGGCTTCTGAGTCTTTAGCAAGGACAAGCTCGTAGACTTTTAGGTTGCCTATGAGTTCATCGAGGGTGAGGATTGTCAAATCTTTTGACTCTTCGATCGCCGTCACCTTGGATCTCCACTTCGATGGAAGTGCCCTTAGATATCTCCTAACATAGTTACGGGTAGAAAAAGATTTATCAAGTGCTTGCAAAGATGTAATAATAGTATTAAAGTTAGCAAATGAATGATCTATAGTTTCCTCATCCGATATTGAAAATTGTTCATATTGTTGAACAAATAAATTAATTTTATTATTTTTAACTTGTTGGTTGCCTTGATGAGTTACAACTAAAGAGTTCCAAATTTCTTTAGAGGTTTTAAGCATAGAAATTCTTTCGAATTCCTTTTTCGGTAAAGCATTATATAAAACCATTTTTGCTTCACTATTTTTAGAAAGCTTTTTCTTCAATTCATCATTTAGTTTATCATGAGGTATGTTAACTACATTCCCTTTATAATCTTTTGAGGTAGCCTCAAAATCGCCTTCAACAATAATGTACCAAAGATCAATATCTTTAGATTTCACATATGTTTCAAATCTATTTTTCCAATATATAAAACCGTTAGTTTCAAGTAGTGGTGGTCGTTGCATAGATTGCCCTTCCTTATAATTTTCAGAACCCATATTGATCGAAAAGTTTTTAAAATACAATTTTACTTTAAAACTTTTATAAACTTAGCTCTTGATGCCAATTGTGGAAAACTAGAAGGGGGGGGGGTTGAATAGTTTTGCTGATTTTAAGTTAGTTTCAAAAACTTTAGATTCGTTAATATGTGAGATCTTATGGATGTAGAGAAAGTATAGATCTAATGATAAAGCAAGTAAATAAAGTAAAGCAAAGGGAAAGAAAAGACACAATCGATGTATAGTGGTTCGGCTACAAGGACACCTTCCTTGCCCTACTCCACTCCCCGTGTCACCTACTCGAGAGTTCAAGCACTATGTCAACAAACTCCTTCACTTGGCGGAGAAGCCTTCACAACGTTGCTTACACCTTTTTCCGGTACAAAGCTAGATACCGAGTCCGTAACACGGTGGACCAAACCAACACGACTATTACACAACAAATATGTGAAATATCAAATACAAGATCTTCGCTACAGAAATCTTGCGGAGTGACAAATCAATCAAGGACCCCTTGCTTGGATGACTTGTAGAATGCTCGTGATCTCGCCTTAGAGAAGGACCTATATGAGGATCACAATAGAAAGAAAGAAGAACAACTCTCTAGATCAAGTGATCTATATGTTAGAAGAGAATGAGAGTGTTTGAGAGATTTAGTAAGAAGAGGGGTGAGTTAGAATGAAGAAATGGCTCTCTATTTATAGGCAAAATCTTCCACTGTTCCCCGGATCCCACGGATCCCTCCCACTTGGGATCCGTCTAGTGTAATCCTAAGGATCCGTGGGACGCTTCTCTTTGCCCATGGGTTTTTTGGTTATTGGTCATGGGTTATGGGTTGGTCCATGGGTTTTCTTTAGATTCAATGTATCTAAGTATACATTGTATCTAGCCAACTTGGGTATGGGTTATGATCCATGGGTTATGGTCCATGGGTTATGGTTTTTACCCATCCTAATAAACTATTACAACAAATGCTTAATTACTACATTTTTGTATTTAAATGGCTATATGTAAATGCTTTACAAAAATAACATGTATCCTTATAATTATACTCAAGATAACATTATATTTGTTATCAACAAAACACAAAGAGATCGCAAAATATTAATGAACGTTTTTACGGTTTATTTGTATTAACAGCATATACCATCATTTTATCCACATGCGATTACTACATTTATAGATCAACTGGTTGTAGCTAAGAGAACATACCTTTTCTATATTCTCTTTTTATGGTTTTTAGAAACCATAGACGCGAAATACTTCATGAGCTTTTAAAGTAATCAGTCGTACTTTGTGAAAGTAAGTTGTGATTACTTTTGGGTTCTTCTTTGGATGTTGACTTCATTTTTCTTTGGATAGAACGAAGTCTTTGAAAGAATCCTAGCATGAAGATTCTCAAAAGAAAATGTTAGAATGATGTATCACTATCCAACATTTGTTAAAATATAAAAATTTCTAAAACATGAATTTTTGTTTTATGAAATTTCCTTTTTTTAGTTTTCAAACATACATGGATCGTATCAAGTTTTTAAAGTATAATATACTCTAAAAAACTTGGTAACAAAGCTCTGATGTTAATTGTGGAAAACTAGAAGGGGTTTTGCTGATTAAAACTTCATTTTAAAGTATTTAAATCAACTTATGTCAATCCATTTAGATCATGTGTTAGATATTGATAGATGAGCATATAAGTAAGTAATGCAAAAGATAAAGAGTAAAGGAACACAAAACCACGACACGAGTATTTATAGTGGTTCGGCTACAAGGACACATTCCTTGCCCTACTCCACTCCCCGAGTACCCCACTCGAGAGTTTCTTAGCACTACACAACACAAGCTCCTTAATGTGGCGGAGAAGCCTTCACAACGTCGCCTACTTTTTATCCGGTACAAGGCTAGATACCGAGTTCAATTACAAGGGAGGAACTACTACCCAACACTACACCACAACACACCTACCCAAAGGAGACACACTCCTTTTTACTACACTAGAAAGGATATCAATATCCTTTAGCCCAAACTACACAATTTGTACATCGACGCACCATATCGATTGTACACCTTCGACACCATTCACTAATGCCTTCAACACGACACTTCTATGGAGGGAGGAAAGAACTATCAACAAGATGCACTTCAGTGGTCTTGATGATGACGAAGCTTAGCAACTCATGACCTTGAGCTTGCACGTCTTCAAGATGTGGTGATCTCGCCTTTAAGAGGGGCCTAGAGAATCACACAAAGATAAAACTATATAGAATGATCCTTTGGATCTGTGGTTAGAGAGGTTAGAATACAGAGAGAAAGTATATCTAAGAGTGGTGGTGAACAAGAGAGAAATGCCTCACTATTTATAGGCAAAATATGGCTACTGTCCCACGGTTCCGGCGGATCCATCACCTAAGGGATCCGGCTAGTGCAAATCCTGGGATCCGGCTACTAGGTTAGTCTAGTCCAGATTTTGGGTTGCAAACTAGGTTATGGGTTATGGGTTATGGACCATGGGTCATGGACTTTGGATCATGGATACCCAACAAGATGCAATGCACCTAGTCAATGGGTTATGGATCTTGGGTCATGGGTTATGGACTTTGGGTCATGGATCATGGATAATATCCAACATGACTTCATGCATGATGTCATGCAATGAGTCATGGGTTATGGATCATGCTCCATGGGTATGGGTTATGGACTTTGGTTCTTACCCAACAAGATTCATTGTACCTAGTCAATGGATCATGGGTCATGGGTTATTGTTGGGACCTTAGATATATCAACCTTATCACAAATACCCAACACTTATATCACGTTAAACACAAACTGATGATATGCGTAAAGAAGTAAGAATAAGAACGTGGTGACTTGAATGATAGATCGTGTATGTATTTAGAGAGATAAAGGAAAGAAGATGAAAACAATAAGTTGTATATTGCTTCAAGGAAAAACACACACACACACTCAAGCACACCCCTCAAATGACATACTTAAGGGGTATTTATAGTACAAGTAGAAGATGCCCTAATGGGCTTGGCATGGGCTCGTTTGGATTGGATTGGACATGGATTGATATAAGGCTAGCTTAACATAACTTCTAACCAATTAGCTTAGCCCAATCCACGAGCCCGTTGACTATCTATCACGATATCTAACACGCGTTACAAAGTTCCTAAACGTGAATGACCATCACTTCTAATAAAAACTATTAAGGCTAACAATCTCCCCCTAAGGGGTGGTCATTCAAAAGATGCTCCACTTGATAAGATCTTTACTTTCCTTGAGCTTGAACTTTGCGTGTAGATATAGAATAGTCTTGATTCTTTGTTCCTTCATGCTTTGTGATCAGATAATGTGGTTGTCTGCCATTGTCAACTTCGTTGGTTTGGTGTCTCCACGTCTTTCTCCACCATGCTCACAATTCTATTTGTCTTTTGGGTTACCAATGATGTGGTTCTCGAGTCTTTAGACTTTGTAGATTCTTTGACATTGACGAAGAATCATCTTTAACTTTGAGTAGCCTTTGATTTTGATGAGAACTTTCATGTGTTGTTGGTATGAGCACGTGGAGAGTCTGCACGATCAATTCTCTCCGGAGCTTCCAAAAGAAGAAAACATAAAAAACAGGTTAGTAATAAGCGGATTCCGGCACTTACAAGTTTGAATTTCGAGGGTGTTAACAGCATAGTGTGAAAACACGTCTCTAATTCTCACAGAGGCCGTTCCTGAACTGGAGTCCCACAAGTGAGATAACGTGATATACCGAAGTACATCTACAGTTCAGATGAGTCGCTGAGGTACACCGAAGCATCACCCCACGACTGTAGACCGTTTGAGACACACTAAGCGTAATCTACGGGGAGTTACCGAAGTGACCTGCTGTCAGGGCTGCTTGATGTTGACCCTGGCAGGAGTTTCCATTCAATCACTGAAGATCACTGATGTGAAACTTCTCATAAATGTTCTGGCAGATTGCTAAGATCTGCGTAGGACTCTATAATATATCACTTTTGTCCTTATTGAAGAACAACAAGCGATGTCATGTCAAGTGTTCCTATGAGATCTTTTGATGAATCTCGTGGCTCTAGACTCAATTAGTGCATTTTGGTTTTCCTGAGCGGAGACTAGGGAGAGGGTCTCCTTCTTCAATACCAACGATCTCTAAGAGAAAGTCGATAGATTATGTAGGGTTCCCAGTGAGAATGAAACAAATCCTTTTAAGAGGAATTGAGTGGCTAGAAGGTTTAGTGTAGTGCGTCACTGGGTCCATGACGTCTTTGTCTTCAATACCAGTGTCATCTAGTGACAACCAGTAGCATATGAATTGAACCCGGTTTCTGCCCTAAGGTTGAATATGGAAGGCTATTTCTTTTCACCCTTTCTCATTACTTTTCTTTTTAATTCTTCAACCCCTTCTTTCTCCTTTCTCACATTACTCCTTTTTTCAATCATTCCTAAGGACTTCTAATACTAACTGTTGGTGGTGTCCTTGGGTAGATCCTTCCGGCTCTGGCGGATCATAGGACGGATTTCCTATCCTTAGTCACCTTATAACTCCATGACTGTCCTATTGCTGCCATAAAACCATTTTTCTTGAAAATCTCTCAAAGTGTTTTTGATAGAAAACATGTTTGGAACACATCGAGAGTTTTATACTTTCAGAAACACTCCCCCTTCACATGTGCTTATAAGTTTTGACAGAAATCTGCACATAGAGGGTAGAGTTCGCACTTTTTGAATTGATCGACTTTAAATGAACTAGACCGATTCGAGACACGTTTACATCACTAGAGAACTAGCTTGAAATTATTACCCATCCTAGTCAAGTCCATAGAAAGTTTCTCGAGATGGTACATTATTCCTCGTCAATTCATTGGTTTCAACTGAGTCGAGCTCTTTTGAGATTCAAACAACGAACATTAAACTTTTTTGATCACATTTTAATCACGTTTCTCCCCCTCAAAAATAGCATATCGATGATGTTTTTGAAACAAAATGATTAAAAGAAATGTTTTTCGAAAAGCATTTGGAGAGAAACTGATTTAGCATGAATTTTGGAACAATTTTGGTTTTATACTCCCCCTTAACGAAAGCATATTTTTCATACAGAAAATTTAGAATCAATTAAGGGTTTAGAGGGAGTTATCTTGGTACCAAATGTGAGAGATTTTGAAAAATCGTTTAGAAAAATTTCGAATCAAGGGTACGCAAGATGAAGATTTTAAAAAATATTTTGAAGATATTGAAGAAGAATCATCTTCATTTGTTTTAGGATAAGTGCTCGATATTTATGAAAATCGATTTTGCGTAGCACTTTCCTTTCTTTAAAGATCGGGTTGCAAGCGGAAATACTTACAAGCCATCATGTTTTTAGGAATAGCGCTTGAAAAAAATATTTAAAACCTTTGATTTTGATAAGCACTTTCCTTTCTTTGAAGCACGGGTCCTGAACTGATGTGTTTAGAAGCCATTATGTTGAAGTCCGGGTTTCGTACTGAAGTATACGAAAGCCATCATTGAAGAAATTTTGAGAAACGACATGTTTTAGAAAACATATTAAAGAACTCTCGCTCAAGCATCTGTACATGCCCGTATCATTGTTGAATGACATTTCTAGAAACGTACAGAATATCGATTAGACAAGAGACATGTCGTGAGAAGAATATTTTTGGATTTTTTGATTTTCTATTGTTTTTTATTTTTATATTTACAAAGAAGATTTGAAGAAAGAGAAATTAAGTTGGGACAAGTAAAAGTGGAGATAAGAGAGGAACTAGAAAAGGATTTCCACATGCGAAATAGGCATAAAGTTCTTCTTTACCACACGGGGTATATGAACCTTCAACACTTTTACAAGTACCTGCATCCACAGAAGAATTTTCACAAAGTGTTAGAAGTACATGATTCCTCACGGTGAGGGTGATCACTATCAACGGTTGTAGTGGATCTGACTTCCTTATCCGAATGATTGTCACTATTATCTGTGTTGGTGCAAGTATCAAAAATATTTCCTGTGGGAATCCATCTAAGACCTATTTTGTTGAAAACTTTGCCCGTGGGAATCCACCTAAGGTAAGATCTAGGAGTTGTTTTCTTATCAGATGCAGCGGAAGACTCATTTTTAGAAAAACTACGTCCTGAAGAGATCGTCCTATTAGGTGTCTTTTTGTTTGTCTTTTTAGCAACGAGCTTGTTTCTATTTGGTGTCTTAGTGGATTGTGCCTTGGCACGAGAATTATTTTTCTTGAGATATTGTGAGGCACATGCATCATGATTAGCTGAAAAGACACATTTTTTACATGTAGTACAGACAAATTCAATATTCTTGTTTAATACAGCAGCTTTAACTTTGTCACTACAGTCTTTTGGAAATTGATTCTTGTTCGAAAAAGACTTAGAATTCCTAGTGTTGTTTTCCAAGGGCATAGAATTTTCTTTTGCGCAACTACTCTTAGATGCAAGCCAATCCCTAGTCTTATGTAGAGTGTTCCTAGGTAATGGGTTACTACTACTAGCAATGCCTTGAAATCTTGTAGAATTCATCACCCTAGATGTTGCACCTAAAATTCCGTCTTTACGAGTCTGTGCCTTTTTCCCAGCTTCTTCTAGATAGTGATTGTTGACCATGTTGTTAGAACCAACAGATTCTGTAACTAGATTTGTGGTCACATTCCGTTTACTATTCCTAGAAATGCCATGAGTAATCACTTTTTCTTTATCAAAAACAGGTTTTTCAAAACCTTTGACAATTCTCTTTTTAATAGGTAGGGACTGTGGAGTGACTGTTTTTGACAAATCATTTTTCTCATTGACTCTTGGAGGAGGCTGAGAAATAGACATTTTTGGTTTGAAAACCGGTTTTGGAACATTTGTTTTCTCCTCAGTCAATGGTTTTGCAATCTTAGTATCCACAGCCTTTCCTTTTAGACATCCCAACTGAGCTCTCAAAAGATCATTTTGCTCTTTCATGTCCTTGTAGGCACGCTCATATGACAGTTTGTCATACTTGCATTCCTCGGTTTTTCGATCAAGCTGTTTAAAATAGGACACATTTTCTTTTTCAAGTTTTTCAAGAGCTTTTTCATATTTTGAAACAATTTTGGAGGTCTCATCCTGGAGTCTTTCATGATCTTCAACAGAATATGTTTGCAAAATGATGGACATAATATCAGTAGTCAGAACATCTTCGAAGAGAGAATCATTTAAATTTTCCAAAACTTTGATGTGTTCAACACTTTCATTAGCTTGCTTTACCAGGGATTTATGGTCCTTGACAAAGTCAGCTTTTTCTTTCAAAAAGGCTTGTTCAAAATGGATTACCCTTGAGTTGATGTTAGTCAGCTGAGGGGCAATTTGAGTTTCAAAAAACTTTTTCTGTTCAATATCAAAACTATTAAACCAAATGTTTGTTGTAATATTGGTTTTAGTTTTAACGGTCTCTTGAAGATCTGCAATTCTCATTTTCACATTTTCCAAAATACTTCTGGCATCACTTGTGTTAAAGGTATTGTTTGAAGACATTTGTTCAATGTTCGAAAGAGATTTGGATACAACAACTGGTTTTGAAACTGATTTTGAAACTGGTGTTGACACTTTGTTTGAAACACTTGGTTTGGTGGAAAACGTTGATTGAGAAACAAACGAAATACCATTAATTTGGTTCCATTTATTATAATCAATAGGTTTGATTTTCGGATGTTTTTGTTTCATTTTTGATCTACTCTCCTCAGATAGTTCCAACGTTTCAAGAGAATCATGCACAATTATGGGTTCATGCAAAGGTTTTCCATTGTTCAACACATTCCGTTCTTTCTGAGCTTTCTTGAGGAACGAAGGAGGTGAGTTACCAAGAGCCATTTTGTGAGTAGTATGAAAAATCGGATTTACTTGATTAGAAAGCATCTTGTTTGTCTTAGCGGAATGACCCGTTGTAAGAAGTAAATTATCCAATTTTTTGATAGTTTCATTTTTATCCAGAATTTCATCAAGAAGAGAATCTTCTCGTTTTGAAAAATCAGCGATCAACTGTTTCTTCTCTTTTTCAAGTTCAGAAAACAGTGCTTTTTGTTTAGAAAGTTGGTTGTTTAGATCAGAAATTTCCTTGTTTAAAGATTTTATTTTCAAATTCAGATTCACATCAAGTGTATCGTATTTGAGTTGCAATTGTTTTTCTCTTAAAACAGAATCTCGGTAACCAATTTCTAATTCTGACATTTTGTTTGTATGAAATTCATAGGCTCTGGCGTTCTCTTTGTAACTCTCAAGCTCAGTGGTCAATTTAACATTCGCGGCCTTAACTTCGCGATTGACCTTACTCACTTTCTCAATTTCAATGCCACAGTTATTGATTAATGATTCAAAATAAGCACGTGTTTCCTCATCAGTCTCAGTATTTTGTGCCACACAGCCTCCACTAGGATCCACATCTGGAGCTTCAGAGTTAGTATTGCTACAACTCGGATTGTCCAGGAATGTATCATATGTAGGTGCTGGCGTCACAGAATGCTGTTCGTCATGAGTAAACACATCAAATATGACATTATTATAACATGGATCAATGATTGGTACCTCAGATACTGCGTTGGCGTCATAGACAGGAGGTGCGTCAGAGTCAGTGTCGTACTTAGTCTCCTGAAGATTTGCCATGAAGATGCAGTTTGCATTGATTTCCTCGAGGTCTTCCAAATCATCCACAATAGCGAAAAAATCATTTTCCTCAGCACTCAACTGCATCCCTGCTTCTTGCTTCTGTGCTAACAACATAGCTTTTCGAAGAAACTCAGCATTCTTCTTGTGTGGCTTAGTGGGACAGTTTCGTGCCATGTGACCTATTCCTTGACAGTTATAACACTTAACCTGATTACCCTGATTCACATTTCCATAATTCCCAACGACTGGAGCTGCAACATTCCCATTCTGATTACCCACTGCTCTATTCCCAACATTCTGTCCCATCTGATTTCCAACATTCTGACCCAACTGATTACCCTGATACGGAACCGGCTGATTACCCATACGAAATCCAGTAGTATATCCCTGCTGATTCCCAATAACTCCAACCATTTGTCCTTGATTACCCATATTCACACCCGGCTGTGCAATTTGCCTGTTGCGAGTGTTTGATGAAATCCTTTGGTTGTTGTTAGTTGGTGTGGAATAGCGACTTCTGAATGCTTTACCCAATAAAGAGTATACCTGTTGCAAGGTCGCTTCTTGTTCAGCTTCAGAATCAGTGATTCCTTGTTCCTGGTATTGTGGATACGGTTGTTGAATGACTTGTTGTTCTTGTGGATAGAATTGTTGTTGAGGTTGTGGAATGTATTGCTGCAAGTTGTTGTTGGTGGAAGATGATGAAGCTTGTTGTTGTGTATTAACTGAAGGTTGAGTCTTTGCAATAAGTGCCAATGGATCATGATTCTTTGCCAATCTTTCTTTCCTGACTTCATTCACTTCAGCTTGGTTTTGTTTCAGAAAATCGTTTAGTTGATCAAAGTTTACCTGATGTAAGTCTTTTGTTTGGTTGACAATAGTGATATATCGTCCCCATTCTTCTGGAAGATTGTTCAGGAACTTGATGTTTTGAACGATAGTTCTGGGTGTCAACTTGTTTCTGATTAGCTCATTCATCAAAGTGCAAAACCTTCCATAGTAGGATTCAATGGATTCTCCTGGAGTAGAAGTAAACTTTTCCCATTCAGTTAGCAGCTTGTTCTCCATGTCTTGTTGACCAATTTCTGTTCCAAGACAAAGCCTTCTAACACGTTCCCACATATCGAAAGCAGTTTCACAACTGTCTACCGCAGCAAAGATGTCTATCGCTAAACCCAGTTGGGTAATATGAATTGCCATGTCATCTGCTTCGACTTGTTTCTGATCCTCTGCAGTGTATTCAGATTCGTATTGAAGACGAGAAGATGGTGGGGCGGGAGGTGTTGCATCTGCATTTCCAGGTACATGAACTTGTCGAGGCTGGAAGGGTCCATCCTGAATGGATTTAATCATGAGTTTCCCATTAGGTTTGGTCTTGATGTAGCGGAGCATTCGACTTGTCCATTGAAGATAACCACCTTTTGCCAACATAAGAGGTCGGTTTTCGGCACCGGCTGCATGAATGTCTTGTTGAGTTGCCATTGATGAAGGTATGATATGATAAAGTTGATGTAGGATCGATTCAACGATAAAGGAGTTGTGGTTGATGAAGATTAAGCTCAGTTGTAGTTTTTCTGAAAGTCGTACTCGTAAACTCGGTTCTTAGGCGTAAATTTTTTTTTTCCAAAATTTGAAATTCACTATAAAAATCAATTCTAAGATCGTATGAAAAATTTGAGTTATGACAATTTTGACGACAAATTTGACCCGAAAAATTTGAATTTAGGCCCAAAAATTTGAATTTTTGACCAAAATTTTCCCAGTTATACCAAATTTTGAATTTCGCGTAAAAATTGAACGTTTAGTCTCCTCAAAAATTTAAATTTTACTCAAGTTTTCCCGCCAATGAAGAGCTTAGGCGTAGAAACACGAAGTTACGAGTAGACGATGCTTAGGCGTAGGATCTTATGCGTAGGAAGCTTAGGCGTAGGATTCCTTAGGCGTAGGATCTTATGCGTAGACTTAAAGTTAGGCGTAGGAAAACTTATGCGTAAGATTTAGCTTATGCGTAAGACAAGGCTTAGACGTAGGATAAATACTTAAGCGTAAAGTAATCTACGCGTAAGTCTAAGCTTATGCGTAAGATTAGGGTTTTGCCCAAAAATCCTTTACACTATCACAGTGTAAGGGATATCCAAAAGTCGAAGTGTTCCACAATCTTATCCAAGTGAGGGAAGCACTGAGTCACCGTTTAAGCTCGAAGAATCTGCACCAAAAAGTTATGAGTAGAACCTTATGCGTAGTTTGACTTTCTTACGCGTAGAACTAGGGTTTTGACCTACGCGTAAAAAAATTTCAGCGATTCAAACGATTTCTCTTGCACAGATAGCCTTAAAAACACTCGAATAACCCAAAAATGTTGACCTTTTTCACCCAAAGTGCTTAGAAAAGTTACGAGTAGAAATGACCAATGAACCAAAAACGAGCTTAAAAATGATTTAAAACACGTAAAGCTTCGAACTTTTTGCAAAAAACTGAAACTTTAGCACCAAATAAACCTTAAACCACAAGAATCTTGAATTTTTGAGTGCAAAAATTAAAGCTTTAAGCGTTTCAAATATGAATAACGAGAGCCTTTACGCAAACAGTACCAACCTTTAAAACAAACACAAACACTCCTAAACCATTGTTAGGCGATTGATACCAATTTTTAGGACCTTTGATATATCAACCTTATCACAAACCCAACACTTATATCACGTTAAACCAACACTTTATGCGTAATGAATAAGAAAGGAAAAGATGAAGAACTTGGTGACTTGAATATGAATTCGTATGTATGTTTAGAGAGATAGAGAGAAGAAAGAAAACAATAAGATGTTATATTGCTTCAAAGGAAAACACACACACACACACACTCAAGCACACCCCTCAAATGACATACTTGAGGGGTATTTATAGTACAAGTAGAAGATGCCCTAATGGGCTTGGCATGGGCTCGTTTGGATTGGATTGGACATGCATTGATATAAGGCTAGCTTAACATAACTTCTAACCAATTAGCTTAGCCCAATCCACGAGCCTGTTGACTATTCTATCACGATATTTAACACGCGTTACAAAGTTCCTAAACGTGAATGACCATCACTTCTAATCAAAACTATTAAGGCTAACAGTTATGGACTTCGGTTTTTACCAATTACTTACCCATTACAACATATACAAAGTACATATACATTTTTATAAGATATAAGTAAACAATATTACTTGTAAGTATTTTATAAAAATGTCTTTGGTTTTATATAACTTATTTACTAAACATGTTTTGATGGTTTTAATATGTTTAGTAAAAGTGTGCTAGTAAACTATCGGCTCAAAGCTTTTACATATTTTATTTATTTTGTTAAAATGATTTTACGTTTGTTATCGACAAAACATTAGAAGTTCGTAAAATATAAATAAACATTTTTATGGTTTATTTGTATTAACAGTATTTTTTATGCGATTTTGTATTAATAAGTCTAAGTTACAATTAATTCGTCAAACAGCTTTTTAAAAATACTAGCAGGGTACATGCGCGATGCGACGGCGGATACCGCATGACTATATTTTCTGACAATGTGATGTTATGCGGCCATACTTTTATTAAACAATTAATTTACAAATAACAATACATTTAGTTAAGGCGGTGAAAATAATTCCATCTCCTGTTAACAGAAGCTACTACAAACAAAATCCTATTCTTTCCTTCAGCACAATCACTCTTCGTCAATTTTGGAGTCGGCCGACCCAATTTGACCCTCATGTTGCAAATGGCGGTGACTAGGTTGGCACAGCGGCGACCGAACCGGTCGATTGACCACTGCGGGCAGCCTAATGGCTTTATTTTTAAGTGCTTGGCTTAGTAGCTTAATTAGATTATACATTGTAGTTAAATGTTTGTATATTTTTGTGAAGTCGTGCATTAAATAGTGTATTAATTTTATGGGTTGATTAGTGTTTTTTACTTGTATTTCTGCTTCAAATAGTTTGTACATTGTTTTATTTTTATTAATTATATCTTTTATCAAATGGCTATTTTAATATGATATTAATTACAAATATTGATCAGTCAATATTTGTATGTGTTTATGCATAAATTAATTGTACATGTAGCTTAAGTAGTTATACTTGGTTAAAATCTATATATGAAAGTCTCAAATTGAAAGAAAGAAGGTGTGGAATGCTTTATAAGTAGTATAGATGAGCCCCAGCTTTAGGCTTATAATATAAACCTCAGCCACAGCTCCAGCCCTAGCTCATTGCGCCAAACATACCTCAAACTTTCTCAAATATACAAAAGCTTTTAAAAGGCCATAACATGGTTCATAGTTCACGAGTGTTCAAATCTTGTCACCGTGTTTTCTTTCTTTTTTTGATATGTGGGAAATTTCACACGAATCATCTTTAGTGACCTAGCAAGCTAGTACAACTTAGACTCTACAGATCACCCGCAAGATTCATAAAACCTTATAAATCACTACATTGTATCTCTTGATCATGATGCACGCGACTTCCTTGTAACATATCGGTCAGTGTGGCCTTACAGCGTGGGGCATCCAATTGCAATCACCAGCGGGTCGGTTTTCCACGGATAATGGATTAATAAGTATGGAAGTTTCGCGACTCTTAGTTAATTAGGTTATTAGATGTTATAGCCATTTATTTATATAGTTGTTGTATCCATTATCTTTTATGAAACTTTTTTTTTGTTTTGTCGTGTGAAGCCCTAATGCATATATATGGTACTAAAATTTAAAAACTTTTTGTTTTGATTTTTATCATTTGTATATGTTAAGTATTGAAATTCCCCCGCAAATAATACTTTATTATTCACCATTGATTATAACATAGCATAAACATAACTCTAATAGACTCTAAGCTCATAAACCGGACTTCGGCCAACTAATTTATTCTATCATCTAATATTCTCCCGCAATTTGAGTGACGAAATAACGCAAGTTCGAACTAGATAAATACAAAACTTAAAACATTAAAGCTATTAGATGATAGAATAGATTAGTTAGCTCAAACCCGGTCTGTGAACTTAGGGTCTATTAGGGTTATGTTTATGCTACGTTGTAATCTATAAATAGTGGTGATAATAAAGTATTACCTACGGGGAATTTCAATGCTCAACATGGTATCATGAGCGGGTCAGATCCTATACCTAGTCGGAGAACTTGAGTCGCCACCTCTAAGCCATCTGTCAAACCCTGCTATTGCCGACGTTTATCCATTTTATGAAAATAAAAACGAAACCCACTATTTCGACCATAACTCCTAAACCACTAAGAGTTAACTGACGGTCAACGCAATTGGCTTCGTAATTAAATTCCAAATAAAATCATATTCGAATCGCTACCGTAGCCCTGAATACGCGCAGTAACGCGCAGAAACAAGCCGTCGGGTTCTGAAAACAACATTGACTCATTGTTTTGCTTATAACTCTTGAGCCGTTTACAGTTAGCTGACGCCGTCAGCGGCCATGGATTTGTGATTGAATTCCGAAGAAAATTGATACGACCCTGTTAGGGGTTGTATCGGGATAAGACACCACTTCAAGCGTGTGCAAGCTACTTAAGAAATAGAAGAGAAGAACTAGAGAAATATTGATCTTAAACTTGATAGCTAAATGATAAACTAAAATATTACAAAGAGTATTTATAAGACAAGGTAAAACCCTAATAGCTAAATGAGCCATGGGCTCGATGTAAGCTCCCGGAAAATTTCAATGTACTTAACGCTTTAATCAGGAATTAAACACGATCTATTTCGTCATGAAATTTTTCTAAACATCACATTTGCATATCATTTGGCATATGCATGATCAACGCAGCTTGAGCGTTCATAAAAGGTACCGTTGTGATCTAAATAAATTTCCCCACTATCTTGATAATCCTAAAATACGTAATGAATACGTAAAAATTTGTAAAAATTACGAATTTAAATATAACAAAAATATATAAAATTAGTATCGGGCCTCGGAACTCATTGGACTTTATTTCGCCTCGTGACCCAACCCGATTCGTTAACGGGCCTTATGAACGGATCACGCCCCATGCCATTGGGCCTCGTCTTCACCCGAGCCCACGCGCACTATGTCAAAAGGCCTTGGGCCTGAACATGCTTCATAATCAACATTAAAAAGCCCACACACCCTTAGCATATATTGAGGGCCTGAATTCCAAGCCCAAAACCAATTAGTGTTTTCTTGTTTCCTGTAGTCATTCGAACGAGAAAGGAATAAGAGAAGAAACAAAATTCAACCAAGTAGTCAAGGTCCATTTTCCCCTCCCCATGCTCCTAACTTGTGTATGATGCTACAAAAGGAGACAAAGCTTCACCTTAGGACATCCTAAGCAAATAAAAAAATACCTAAGCTAAACTAAACCCACTTTGACTCAACCAAGACTTTATAAACCATGGGTCCTTCGCTGCTATCACTCTCGACAGGAACACAAGATGAAATTCACAAACACTTACTTTGACCTTGATCCCTTGCGTGTAGACATGAACAAAAGGAGACAACACCTTCTCTTGAGCTACCCTAAGTATTAAACAACTCCCCTAGGACTTCCCTTGACCACTTTTAACTTGGTTAACCACCAAGTAATATGTTTTCTTCTTCCATTGTGACATGACAACACCAAGCATGCCCTTGTTCTTAGCCGATCCTAGCATGCATGCTTATAAACTTCAAAATTCTTTATACTTCTTTTCCTTGAGTTCTAGGAACAACATAAATAAAATAAACAAGTTACCATGCTTTGCTTCACTATAAAGAACTACACACATGCATAACTTTCATCACAACTCAAACACTTCACACTATTTTTCCTTGGTTTCTGTCGATCAAGAAGAGAGGAAGAAAAGGGTATTGGATTATTAACAACTAAGAGACTGCTTGGGTATAACATTGTGATCACTTGGGGTACATTCGGTTTAGTTTTTCTTGGCGTCTCACTCCTCGCTTGAGTCTCACATCCCTCACATACTAGTAAGTATTTCAACCTATTTCGACTCGGAATATTAGTTGTAGAACGTAAACAATGCTTAGCTCACTTCATTTAGTGTTTCGTTTAAAATGTTATATATATCGAAACTTCGTTAAAACTTCTTAACTAGGTAACTTAACAACATAACTTGAAATGAACTCTCGTGCCATGTTCGTTTGATTATGAGTCATGTTTCTGTTAAGTAAAACTTGTGTTGTCACTTGAAAAACCATGGCACATTAGAACTAAGATGCTTAACAAGTTGAGAAGAAGAAGAAATGGAAACAAAATAAAACCATGCATGACCACGATCACAGTAACCCATATACAAGATTTAACACAGAAACTAGTCGATATATATAGCATGTAACGTAGAAATAAAACACAAAAAGAGCCTAGCTCAGTTGGTTTGGTGCG
Organism: Chrysanthemum seticuspe; assembly: GCA_019973895.1. Lineage (NCBI taxonomy): Eukaryota > Viridiplantae > Streptophyta > Magnoliopsida > Asterales > Asteraceae > Chrysanthemum > Chrysanthemum seticuspe. Next base: position 450 of record BPTQ01005544.1, on the reverse strand, counting down.
TGTTGCCTTGGACGAGAGGTCCCTAGTTCGATTCCCACTTATAGCACCTTTTTCCTTTCTTTTTTTTTTATAACTTTCACAGTTTGGCAAAATACACCCCTCCACTTCAAATAAACTTATAACTAAATAATTAAATATTTAAAAGTGTAAATTTGGGAAAAGTTTAGCAAAACTTATGATTTCATTATAACCTCGTAAAAATAAGTATTTTGACCACATGAGCGTAATATTTTCAATAACGATGAATTTAATTTATATATATGTATATGTATATATATTTTAGAAAATAATTAAGTATATACATATTTCGATAAAAATGCCCGGGGAATCTAAATACGTTAAAATGCGCAACAAATCTATTAAGATCACAACGGGGGAATATTTCACTTATGCGTAAGTGACGATCACTAGTTAAGACAATGTAGCATGTAAATTAACTTAAAACGTTAA
>BPTQ01005529.1:0-13816 GCA_019973895.1 Chrysanthemum seticuspe | reverse complement strand
TATGTTAGGTTTATAGGCAAATTCCAAGAATTGACAAATCTCATTCCTTGACAAATCGCACTGGAGACAACTCGCACTGGATTTTTCGGAAAATTAGGGTTTGAAAACAAAGGATTCGTATATTAGGTTTATAGGCAAATCGCAGGAATTGAAAAATCTCAGTCCTTGACAAATCGCACTAGAGACAACTCGCACTGGATTTTTCAGAAAATTAGGGTTTGAAAACAAAGGATTTGTATGTTAGGTTTATAGGCAAATTACAGGAATTGACAAATCTCAGTCCTTGACAAATCGCACTGGAGACAACTCATACTGGATTTTTCAGAAAATTAGGGTTTGAAAACAAAGGATTTGTGTGTTAGGTTTATAGGCAAATCGCAAGAATTGACAAATCTCATTCCTTGACAAATCGCACTGGACACAACTCGCACTGGAAACAACTCGCACTGGAGACAACTCGCACTTTTTTAGAAAATTAGGGTTTGAAAACAAAGGATTTGTATGTTAGGTTTATAGGCAAATCGTAGGAATTGACAAATATCAGTCCTTGACAAATCGCACTGGAGACAACTCGCACTGGATTTTTTGGAAAATTAGGGTTTGAAAACAAAGGAGTTATATGTTAGGTTTATAGGCAAATCGCGTGAATTGACAAATCTCAGTCCTTGACAAATCGCACTGGAGACAACTCGCACTGGATTTTTCGGAAAATTAGGGTTTGAAAACAAAGGATTTGTACGTTAGGTTTATAGGCAAATCGCAGGAATTGACAAATCTCAGTCCTTGACAAATCGCACTAGAAACAACTCGCACTGGATTTTTCGGAAAATTAGGTTTGAAAACACAAAGTATTTGTATGTTAGGTTTATAGGCAAATTGCAGGAATTGACAAATCTCAGTCCTTGACAAATCGCACTGGAGACAACTCGCACTGGTTTTTCAGAAAATTAGGGTTTGAAAACAAAGGATTTGAGTGTTAGGTTTATAGGCAAATCGCAAGAATTGACAAATCTCATTCCTTGACAATCGCACTGGACACAACTCGCACAGGAAACAACTCGCACTGGAGACAACTCACACTGGAGACAACTCGCACTGGATTTTTCAGAAATTAGGGTTTGAAAACAAAGGATTTGTATGTTAGGTTTATAGGCAAATCGTAGGAATTGACAAATCTCAGTCCTTGACAAATCGCACTGGAGACAACTCGCACTAGAGACAACTCACACTTGAGACAACTCGCACTGGATATTTCGAAATCTTAGGGTTTGAAAACAAAAGGAGTTGTATGTTAGGTTTGTAGGCAAATCGCTGGAATTGACAAATCTCAGTCCTTGACAAATCGCACTGGATTTTTGGAAATTAGGGTTTGAAAACAAAGGAGTTATATGTTAGGTTTATAGGCAAATTGCAAGAATTGACAAATCTCAGTCCTTGACAAATCGCACTGGAGACAACTCGCACTGGAAACAACTCGCACTTGAGACAACTCGCACTGGATCTTTCGGAACGTTAGGGTTTGAAAACAAAGGAGTTATATGTTAGGTTTATAGGCAAATCGCAGGAATTGACAAATCTCAGTCCTTGACAAATCGCACTGGAGACAACTCGCACTGGATTTTTGGAAAATTAGGGTTTGAAAACAAGGATTTGTACGTAAGGTTTATAGGCAAATCACAGGAATTGACAAATCTCAGTCCTTGACAAATCGCACTAGAAAAAACTCGCACTGGATTTTTTCGGAAAATTAGGTTTTGAAAACAAAGGATTTGTATGTTAGGTTTATAGGCAAATTGCAGGAATTGACAAATCTCAGTCCTTGACTAATCGCACTGGAGACAACTCGCACTGGATTTTTCAGAAAATTAGGGTTTGAAAACAAAGGATTTGTGTGTTAGGTTTATAGGCGAATCACAAGAATTGACAAATCTCATTCCTTGACAAATCGCACTGGACACAACTCGCACTGGAAACAACTCGCACTGGAGACAACTCACACTGGAGACAACTCGCACTGGAGACAACTCGCACTGGATTTTTCAAAAAATTAGGGTTTGAAAACAAAGGATTTGTATGTTAGGTTTATAGGCAAATCGTAGGAATTGACAAATCTCAGTCCTTGACAAATCGCACTGGAGACAACTCGCACTAGAGACAACTCACACTTGAGACAACTCGCACTGTATATTCGGAATATTAGGGTTTGAAAACAAAGGAGTTGTATGTTAGGTTTGTAGGCAAATCGCAGGAATTGACAAATCTCAGTCCTTGACAAATCGCACTGGAGACAACTCGCACTGGATTTTTTGGAAAATTAGGGTTTGAAAACAAAGGATTTATATGTTAGGTTTATAGGCAAATCGCGGGAATTGACAAATCTCAGTCCTTGACAAATCGCACTAGAGACAACTCGCACTGGATTTTTTCAGAAAATTAGGGTTTGAAAACAAAGGATTTGTACGTTAGGTTTATAGGCAAATCGCAGGAATTGACAAATCTCAGTCCTTGACAAATCGCACTAGAAACAACTCGCACTGGATTTTTCGGAAAATTAGGTTTGAAAACAAAGGATTTGTATGTTAGGTTTATAGGCAAATTGCAGGAATTGACAAATCTCAGTCCTTGACAAATCGCACTGGAGACAACTCGCACTGGATTTTTCAGAAAATTAGGGTTTGAAAACAAAGGATTTGAGTGTTAGGTTTATAGGCAAATCACAAGAATTGACAAATCTCATTCCTTGACAAATCGCACTGGACACAACTCGCACTGGAAACAACTCGCACTGGAGACAACTCACACTGGAGACAACTCGCACTGGATTTTTCATAAAATTAGGGTTTGAAAACAAAGGATTTGTATGTTAGGTTTATAGGCAAATCGTAGGAATTGACAAATCTCAGTCCTTGACAAATCGCACTGGAGACAACTCGCACTAGAGACAACTCACACTTGAGACAACTCGCACTGGATATTTCGGAATATTAGGGTTTGAAAACAAAGGAGTTGTATGTTAGGTTTGTACGCAAATCGCAAGAATTGACAAATCTCAGTCCTTGACAAATCGCACTCGATTTTTTGGAAAATTAGGGTTTGAAAACAAAGGAGTTATATGTTAGGTTTATAGGCAAATTGCAAGAATTGACAAATCTCAGTCCTTGACAAATCGCACTGGAGACAACTCGCACTGGATTTTTCAAAAATTAGGGTTTCAAAACAAAGGATTTGTATGTTAGGTTTATAGGCAAATCGCAGGAATTGAAAAATCTCAGTCCTTGACAAATCGCACTAGAGAAAACTCGCACTGGATTTTTTAGAAAATTAGGGTTTGAAAACAAAGGATTTGTATGTTAGGTTCGTAGTTAAATCGCAAGAATTGACAAATCTAAGTCCTTGACAAATCGCCCTGGAGACAACTCGCACTGGAGGACAAATTGTACAGGAGATAACTCGCACTGGAGACAACTCGCACTAGATTTTTTAGAAAATTAGGGTTTGAAAACAAAGGATTTGTATGTTAGGTTTATAGGCAAATCATAGAAATTGACAAATCTCAATCCTTGACAAATCGCACTGGAGACAACTCGCACTGGATTTTTTGGAAAATTAGGGTTTGAAAACAAAGGATTTGTATGTTAGGTTTATAGGCAAATCGCAGGGATTGACAAATCTCAGTCCTCGACAAATCGCACTAGAGACAACTCGCACTGGATTTTTTCAGAAAATTAGGGTTTGAAAACAAAGGATTTGTATGTTAGGTTCATAGGCAAATCGCAGGAATTGACAAATCTCAGTCCTTGACAAATCGCCCTGGAGACAACTCGCACTAGAGACAACTCGCACAAGAGACAACTCGCACTGGAGACAATTCGCACTAGATTTTTCGAAAAATTAGGGTTCGAAAACAAAGGATTTGTATGTTAGGTTTATAGGCAAATCGTAGCAATTGACAAATCTCAGTCCTTGACAAATCGCACTGGAGACAACTCGCATTGGATTTTTCGGAAAATTAGGGTTTGAAAACAAAAGATTTGTATGTAAGGTTTATAGGCAAATCGCAGGAATTGACAAATCTCAGTCCTTGACAAATCGCACTAGAGACAACTCGCACAAGATTTTTCGGAAAATTAGGGTTTGAAAACAAAGGATTTGTATGTTAGGTTTATAGGAAAATCGTAGGAATTGACAAATCTCAGTCCTTGACAAATCGCACAAGAGACAACTCGCACTGGATTTTTCGGAAAATTAGGGTTTGAAAACAAAGGAGTTATATGTTAGGTTTATAGGCAAATCGCAGGAATTGACAAATCTCAGTCCTAGACAAATCGCACTGGAGATAACTCGCACTGGATTTTTCGGAAAATTAAGGTTTGAAAACAAAGGATTTGTATGTTAGGTTTATAGGCAAATCGCAGGAATTGACAAATTTCAGTCCTTGACAAATCGCACTTGAGACAACTCGCACTAGAGACAACTCGCAATGGAGACAACTCGCACTGGATTTTTCAGAAAATTAGGGTTTGAAAACAAAGGAGTTGTATGTTAGGTTTATAGGCAAATCGTAGGAATTAACAAATCTCAGTCATTGACAAATCGCACTGGAGATAAATCGCACTGGATTTTTCGAAAAATTAGGGTTCGAAAACAAAGGAGTTATATGTTAGTTTTATAGGCAAATCGCAGGAATTGACAAATCTCAGTCCTTGACAAATCGCACTTGAGACAACTCGCACGGGATTTTTCAGAATATTAGGGTTTGAAAACAAAGGATTTGTATGTTAGGTTTATAGGCAAATCGCAGGGATTGACAAATCTCAGTCCTTGACAAATCGCACTAGAGACAACTCGCACTGGATTTTTCAGAAAATTAGGGTTTGAAAACAAAGGAGTTATATGTTAGGTTTATAGGCAAATTGCAAGAATTGACAAATCTCAGTCCTTGACAAATCGCACTGGAGACAACTCGCACTGGATTTTTCGGAAAATTAGGGTTTGAAAACAAAGGATTGTATGTTAGGTTTATAGGCGAATCGCAGGAATGGAAAAATCTCAGTCCTTGACAAATCGCACTAGAGACAACTCGCACTGGATTTTTTAGAAAATTAGGGTTTGAAAAAAAAGGATTTGTATGTTAGGTTCGTAGGCAAATCGCAAGAATTGACAAATCTCAGTCCTTGACAAATCGCCCTGGAGACAACTCGCACTGGAGACAAATCGTACAGGAGACAACTCGCACTGGAGACAACTCGCACTAGATTTTTCGGAAAATTAGGGTTTGAAAACAAAGGATTTGTATGTTAGGTTTATAGGCAAATCATAGGAATTGACAAATCTCAGTCCTTGACAAATCGCACTGGAGACAACTCGCACTGGATTTTTTGGAAGATTAGGGTTTGAAAACAAAGGATTTGTATGTTAGGTTTATAGGCAAATCGCAGGGATTGACAAATCTCAGTCCTTGACAAATCGCACTAGAGACAACTCGCACTGGATTTTTTCAGAAAATTAGGGTTTGAAAACAAAGGATTTGTATGTTAGGTTCATAGGCAAATCGCAGGAATTGACAAATCTCAGTCCTTGCAAATCGCCCTGGAGACAACTCGCACTAGAGACAAGTCGCACAGGAGACAACTCGCACTGGAGACAACTCGCACTAGATTTTTCGGAAAATTAGGGTTTGAAAACAAAGGATTTGTATGTTAGGTTTATAGGCAAATCGTAGGAATTGACAAATCTCAGTCCTTGACAAATCGCACTGGAGACAACTCGCACTGGATTTTTAGGAAAATTAGGGTTTGAAAACAAAGGATTTGTATGTTAGGTTTATAGGCAAATCGCAGGAATTGACAAATCTCAGTCCTTGACAAATCGCACTGGAGACAACTCGCACAAGATTTTTCGGAAAATTAGGGTTTGAAAACAAAGGATTTGTATGTTAGGTTTATAGGAAAATCGTAGGAATTGACAAATCTCAGTCCTTGACAAATCACACTAGAGACAACTCGCACTGGATTTTTCTGAAAATTAGGGTTTGAAAACAAAGGAGTTGTATGTTAGGTTTATAGGCAAATCGCAGGAATTGACAAATCTTAGTCCTAGACAAATCGCACTGGAGACAACTCGCACTGGATTTTTTGGAAAATTAGGGTTTGAAAACAAAGGATTTGTATGTTAGGTTTATAGGCAAATCGCAGGAATTGACAAATTTCAGTCCTTGACAAATCGCACTTGAAACAACTCGCACTAGAGACAACTCGCAATGGAGACAACTCGCACTGGAGAAACTCGCACTGGATTTTTCAGAAAATTAGGGTTTGAAAACAAAGGAGTTGTATGTTAGGTTTATAGGCAAATCGCAGGAATTGACAAATCTCAGTCCTTGACAAATCGCACTGGAGATAAATCGCACTGGATTTTTCGGAAAATTAGGGTTCGAAAAAAAATGAGTTATATGTTAGGTTTATAGGCAAATCGCAGGAATTGACAAATCTCAGTCCTTGACAAATCGCATTTGAGACAACTCGCACGGGATTTTTCAGAAAATTAGGGTTTGAAAACAAAGGATTTGTATGTTAGGTTTATAGGCAAATCGCAGGGATTGACAAATCTCAGTCCTTGACAAATCGCACTAGAGACAACTCGCACTGGATTTTTCAGAAAATTAGGGTTTGAAAACAAAGGATTTGTATGTTAGGTTCATAGGCAAATCGCATGAATTGACAAATCTCATTACTTGACAAATCGCCCTGGAGACAACTCGCACTGGAGATAACTCGCATAGGAGACAACTCGCATTGGAGACAACTTGCACTAGATTTTTCGAAAATTAGGGTTTGAAAACAAAGGATTTGTATGTTAGGTTTATAGGCAAATCATAGGAATTGACAAATCCCAGTCCTTGACTAATCGCACTGGAGACAACTCGCACTGGATTTTTCGGAAAATTAGGGTTTGAAAACAAAGGATTTGTATGTTAGGTTTATAGGCAAATCGCAGGAATTGACAAATCTCAGTCCTTGACAAATCGCACTAGAGACAACTCGCACTGGATTTTTCGGAAAATTCGGGTTTGAAAACAAAGGAGTTATATGTTAGGTTTATAGGCAAATCGCAGGAATTGACAAATCTCAGTCCTAGACAAATCGCACTGGAGACAACTCGCACTGGATTTTTCGGAAAATAAGGGTTTGAAAACAAAGGATTTGTATGTTAGGTTTATAGGCAAATCGCACGAATTGACAAATTTCAGTCCTTGACAAATCGCACTTGAGACAACTCGCACTAGAGACAACTCGCAATGGAGACAACTCGCACTGGATTTTTCAGAAAATTAGGGTTTGAAAACAAAGGAGTTGTATGTTAGGTTTATAGGCAAATCGCAGGAATTGACAAATCTCAGTCCTTGACAAATCGCACTGGAGATAAATCGCACTGGATTTTTCGGAAAATTAGGGTTCGAAAACAAAGGAGTTATATGTTAGGTTTATAGGCAAATCGCAGGAATTGACAAATCTCAGTCATTGACAAATCGCACTAGAGACAACTCGCACTAGAGATAACTCGCATAGGAGACAACTCGCACTAGATTTTTCGAAAAATTAGGGTTTGAAAACAAAGGATTTGTATGTTAGGTTTATAGGCAAATCATAGGAATTGACAAATCCCAGTCCTTGACTAATCGCACTGGAGACAACTCGCACTGGATTTTTCGGAAAATTAGGGTTTGAAAACAAAGGATTTGTATGTTAGGTTTATAGGCAAATCGCAGGAATTGACAAATCTCAGTCCTTGACAAATCGCACTAGAGACAACTCGCACTGGATTTTTCGGAAAATTAGGGTTTGAAAAAAAAGGAGTTATATGTTAGGTTTATAGGCAAATCGCAGGAATTGACAAATCTCAGTCCTTGACAAATCGCACTTGAGACAACTCGCACGGGATTTTTCAGAAAATTAGGGTTTGAAAACAAAGGATTTGTATGTTAGGTTTATAGGCAAATCGCAGGGATTGACAAATCTCAGTCCTTGACAAATCGCACTAGAGACAACTCGCACTGGATTTTTCAGAAAATTAGGGTTTGAAAACAAAGGATTTGTATGTTAGGTTCATAGGAAAATCGCATGAATTGACAAATCTCAGTCCTTGACAAATCGCCCTGGAGACAACTCGCACTGGTGATAACTCGCATTGGAGACAACTCGCACTAGATTTTTCGAAAAATTAGGGTTTGAAAACAAAGGATTTGTATGTTAGGTTTATAGGCAAATCATAGGAATTGACAAATCCCAGTCCTTGACTAATCGCACTGGAGACAACTCGCACTGGATTTTTCGGAAAATTAGGGTTTGAAAACAAAGGATTTGTATGTTAGGTTTATAGGCAAATCACAGAAATTGACAAATCCCAGTCCTTGACAAATCGCACTAGAGACAACTCGCACTGGATTTTTCGGAAAATTAGGGTTTGAAAACAAAGGAGTTATATGTTAGGTTTATAGGCAAATCGCAGGAATTGACAAATCTCAGTCCTAGACAAATCGCACTGGAGACAACTCGCACAGGATTTTTCGGAAAATAAGGGTTTGAAAACAAAGGATTTGTATGTTAGGGTTATAGGCAAATCGCACGAATTGACAAATTTCAGTCCTTGACAAATCGCACTTGAGACAACTCGCACTAGAGACAACTCGCAATGGAGACAACTCGCACTGGATATTTCAGAAAATTAGGGTTTGAAAACAAAGGAGTTGTATGTTATGTTTATAGGCAAATCGCAGGAATTGACAAATCTCAGTCCTTGACAAATTGCACTGGAGATAAATCGCACTGGATTTTTCGGAAAATTAGGGTTCGAAAACAAAGGAGTTATATGTTAGGTTTATAGGCAAATCGCAGGAATTGACAAATCTCAGTCCTTGACAAATCGCACTTGAGACAACTCGCACGGGATTTTTCAGAAAATTAGGGTTTGAAAACAAAGGATTTGTATGTTAGGTTTATAGGCATATCGCAGGGATTGACAAATCTCAATCCTTGACAAATCGCACTAGAGACAACTCGCACTGGATTTTTCAGAATATTAGGGTTTGAAAACAAAGGAGTTATATGTTAGGTTTATAGGCAAATTGCAAGAATTGACAAATCTCAGTCCTTGACAAATCGCACTGGAGACAACTCGCACAAGATTTTTCGAAAAATTAGGGTTTGAAAACAAAGGATTTGTATGTTAGGTTATAGGCAAATCGTAGGAATTGACAAATCTCAGTCCTTGACTAATCGCACTGGAGACAACTCGTACTGGATTTTTCGGAAAATTAGGGTTTGAAAACAAAGGATTTGTATGTTAGGTTTATAGGAAAATCGTAGGAATTGACAAATCTCAGTCCTTGACAAATCGCACTGGAGACAACTTGCACTGGAGACAACTCGCACTGGATTTTTCGGAAAATTAGGGATTGAAAACAAAGGATTTGTATGTTAGGTTAATAGGCAAATCGCAGGAATTGAAAAATCTCAGTCCTTGACAAATCGCACTAGAGACAACTCGCACTGGATTTTTTAGAAAATTAGGGTTTGAAAACAAAGGATTTGTATGTTAGGTTCGTAGGCAAATCGCAAGAATTGACAATCTCAGTCCTTGACAACTCGCACAGGAGACAAATCGTACAGGAGACAACTCGCACTGGAGACAACTCGCACTAGATTTTTCGGAAAATTAGGGTTTGAAAACAAAGGATTTGTATGTTAGGTTTATAGGCAAATCATAGGAATTCACAAATCTCTGTACTTGACAAATCGCACTGGAAACAACTCGCACTGGATTTTTTGGAAAATTAGGGTTTGGAAACAAAGGATTTGTATGTTAGGTTTATAGGCAAATCGCAGGAATTGACAAATCTTAGTCCTTGACAAATCACACTGGAGACAACTCGCACAGTAGACAACTCGCACTGAAGACAACTCGCACTGGATTTTTCGAAAAATTAGGGTTTGAAATCAAAGGAGTTGAATGTTAGGTTTATAGGCAAATCGCAGGAACTGACAAATCTCAGTACTTGACAACTCGCACTTGAGACAACTCGCACTAGATTTTTCGGAAAATTAGGGTTTGAAAACAAAGGATTTGTATGTTAGGTTTATAGGCAAATCGTAGGAATTGACAAATCTCAGTCCTTGACAAATCGCACTGGAGACAACTCGCACTGGATTTTTCGGAAAATTAGGATTTGAAAACAAAGGATTTGTATGTTAGGTTTATAGGCGAATCGCAGGAATTGACAAATCTCAGTCCTTGAAAAATCGCACTGGAGACAACTCGCACAAGATTTTTCGGAAAATTAGGGTTTGAAAACAAAGGATTTGTATGTTAGGTTTGTAGGAAAATCGTAGGAATTGACAAATCTCAGTCCTTGACAAATCGCACTGGAGACAACTCGCACTGGATATTTCGGAAAATTAGGGTTTGAAAAGAAAGGAGTTATATCTTAGGTTTTTAGGCAAATCGCAGGAATTGACAAATCTCAGTCCTAGACAAATCGCACTGGAGACAACTCGCACTGGATTTTTCGAAAAATTAGGGTTTGAAAACAAAGGATTTGTATGTTAGGTTTATAGGCAAATCGCAGGAATTGACAAATTTCAGTCCTTGACAAATCGCACTTCAGACAACTCGCACTAGAGACAACTCGCAATGGAGACAACTCGCACTGGAGAAACTCGCACTGGATTTTTCAGAGAATTAGGGTTTGAAAACAAAGGAGTTGTATGTTAGGTTTATAGGCAAATCGCAGGAATTGACAAATCTCAGTCCTTGACATATCGCACTGGATTTTTCGGAAAATTAGGGTTCGAAAACAAAGGAGTTATATGTTAGGTTTATAGGCAAATCGCAGGAATTGACAAATCTCAGTCCTTGACAAATCGCACTTGAGACAACTCGCACGGGATTTTTCAGAAAATTAGGGTTTGAAAACAAAGGATTTGTATGTTAGGTTTATAGGCAAATCGCAGGGATTGACAAATCTCAGTCCTTGACAAATCGCACTAGAGAAAACTCGCACTGGATTTTTCAGAAAATTAGGGTTTGAAAACAAAGGATTTGTATGTTAGGTTCATAGGCAACTTGCAGGAATTGACAAATCTCAGTCCTTGACAAATCGCCCTGGAGACAACTCGCACTGGAGATAACTCGCATAGGAGACAACTCGCACTAGATTTTTCAAAAAATTAGGGTTTGAAAACAAAGGATTTGTATGTTAGGTTATAGGCAAATCGTAGGAATTGACAAATCCCAGTCCTTGACTAATCGCACTGGAGACAACTCGTACTGGATTTTTCGAAAAATTAGGGTTTGAAAACAAAGGATTTTTGTGTTAGGTTTATAGGCAAATCGCAGGAATTGACAAATCTCATTCCTTGACAAATCGCACTAGAGACAACTCGCACAAGATTTTTTGGAAAATTAGGGTTTGAAAACAAAGGAATTGTATGTTTGGTTTATAGGAAAATCGTAGGAATTGACAAATCTCAGTCCTTGACAAATCGCACTGGAGACAACTCGCACTGGAAACAACTCGCACTGGAGACAACTCGCACTGGATCTTTCGGAAAATTAGGGTTTGAAAACAAAGGAGTTATATGTTAGGTTTATAGGCAAATCGCAGGAATTGACAAATCTTAGTCCTTGACAAATCGCACTGGAGACAACTCGCACTGGATTTTTCATAAAATTAGGGTTTGAAAACAAACGATTTTTATGTTAGGTTTATAGGCAAATCGCAGGAATTGACAAATCTCAGTCCTTGACAAATCGCACTAGAAACAACTCGCACTGGATTTTTTGGAAAATTAGCTTTGAAAACAAAGGATTTGTATGTTAGGTTTATAGGCAAATTGCAGAAATTGACAAATCTCAGTCCTTGACAAATCGCACTGGAGACAACTCGCACGGGAGACAACTCGCACTGGATTTTTTGGAAAATTAGCTTTGAAAACAAAGGATTTGTATGTTAGGTTTATAGGCAAATTGCAGGAATTGACAAATCTCAGTCCTTGACAAATCGCACTGGAGACAACTCACACTGGATTTTTTGGAAAATTAGGGTTTAAAAACAAAGGATTTGTGTGTTAGGTTTATAGGCAAATCGCAAGAATTGACAAATCTCATTCCTTGACAAATCGCACTGGACATAACTCGCACTGGAAACAACTCGCACTGGAGACAACTCACACTGGACACAATTCGCACTGGAGACAACTCACACTGGATTTTTAAAAAATTAGGGTTTGAAAACAAAGGATTTGTATGTTAGGTTTATAGGCAAATCGTAGGAATTGACAAATCTCAGTCCTTGACAAATCGCATTGGAGACAACTCGCACTTGAGACAACTCGCACTGGATATTTCGGAAAATTAGGGTTTGAAAACAAAGGAGTTGTATGTTAGGTTTGTAGGTAAATCGCAGGAATTGACAAATCTCAGTCCTTGACAAATTGCACTGGAGACAACTCGCACTGGATTTTTCGGAAAATTAGGGTTTGAAAACAAAGGAGTTATATGTTAGGTTTATAGGCAAATTGCAAGAATTGACAAATCTCAGTCCTTGACAAATCGCACTGGAGACAACTCGCACTGGATTTTTCGGAAAATTAGGGTTTGAAAACAAAGGATTTGTATGTTAGGTTTATAGGCAAATCGCAGGAATTGAAAAATCTCAGTCCTTGACAAATCGCACTAGAGACAACTCGCACTGGATTTTTCATAAAATTAGGGTTTGAAAACAAAGGATTTTTATGTTAGGTTTATAGGCAAATCGCAGGAATTGACAAATCTCAGTCCTTGACAAATCGCACTTGAAACAACTCGCACTGGATTTTTTTGGAAAATTAGCTTTGAAAACAAAGGATTTGTATGTTAGGTTTATAGGCAAATTGCAGGAATTGACAAATCTCAGTCCTTGACAAATCGCACTGGAGACAACTCGCACTGGAGACAACTCGCACTGGATTTTTCGGAAAATAGGGTTTGAAAACAAAGGATTTGTGTGTTAGGTTTATAGGCAAATCGCAAGAATTGACAAATCTCATTACTTGACAAATCGCACTGGACATAACTCGCACTGGAAACAACTCGCACTGGAGACAACTCACACTGGACACAACTCGCACTGGAGACAACTCACACTGGATTTTTCAGAAAATTAGGGTTTGAAAACAAAGGATTTGTATGTTAGGTTTATAGGCAAATCGTAGGAATTGACAAATCTCAGTCCTTGAAAAATCGCATTGGAGACAACTCGCACTTGAGACAACTCGCACTGGATATTTCGGAAAATTAGGGTTTGAAAACAAAGGAGTTGTATGTTAGGTTTGTAGGCAAATCGCAGGAATTGACAAATCTCAGTCCTTGACAAATCGCACTGGAGACAACTCGCACTGGATTTTTCGGAAAATGAGGGTTTGAAAACAAAGGAGTTATATGTTAGGTTTATAGGCAAATTGCAAGAATTGACAAATCTCATTCCTTGACAAATCACACTGGAGACAACTCGCACTGGATTTTTCGGAAAATTAGGGTTTGAAAACAAAGGATTCGTATGTTAGGTTTATAGGCAAATCGCAGGAATTGAAAAATCTCAGTCCTTGACGAATCGCACTAGAGACAACTCGCACTGGATTTTTTAGAAAATTAGGGTTTGAAAACAAAGGATTTGTATGTTAGGTTCGTAGGCAAATCGCAAGAATTGACAAATCTCAGTCCTTGAAAAATTGCCCTGGAGACAACTCGCACTGGAGACAAATCGTACAGGAGACAACTC
>BPTQ01005499.1:20019-31000 GCA_019973895.1 Chrysanthemum seticuspe | reverse complement strand
GAGATGGGGACAGATCCTTGCGACCAGCTGATATATTACTTTACTCGTGGGATAATGGGCGGGATGTATGTGTTGATCTTACGGGATCGTCGCCCTTGACGCAATCTGGGATGACTGATTTTATGCCAGGGCGCGCGATCATTGATGCTGCGCACCGTAAACGTGTCAAGTACGATGCGAAATGTGCGGATATTGGATATGGGTTTCTCCCCTTTTCTTTTTCTTCTTTTGGAGAACTTGAGAAGGATGTAGTTACCTTATGTGAAGATCGTTGTAAGCTCTTAGACGAGGTCTAATATTATATCTAGGAACACATAATAATGAAAGCGGAATATTCAAACATAGAATCAACATTATTATGAACAAGGTTTTTTATTATCATAAACTAATACTCTAATATAATAAAGATCAAAGACTTGATCTAACACTAACTAACTAAACCCTAAACGTTTTCCTACGCCTAGGTTCCCACACACACACACCTTTAGACGTCTACATCTTGTACGTACGTGCTAAAACTAATGACCCTATGTCTCTTTATATACTAGAGACATCTAGGGTTTACAAGAGGAATCATAATATAATTAGGAAACAATACAATTAGGAAACTAAATATTCTTTTAAGCATATCTTCTAGAATCTTCCAAATCCTCCATCTTTTTGTAGTTTCCCTTCTTGTCACTTTAAGTCCTTCTTGTTTCATTCTTCTTGTTTTGTATTATCAAATCTATAATAGACCCAACAATCTTCCCCTATTTGATGATTACAAAACAAACACGATTCTTGTACGAACTTCCCTAGACGAAGTAGCAGAAGTTGAGATCAGTAAATCTCACCATGAATGAAACAATCTTCCCCTTGACTTAAACATGTCACTCAAACATCTCTTCCCCTTTTTGTTATTATCTACATAGGGAACGTATGCAAATAATGATCTTGACCACCACGAATCAATATCATACTTCCAATCTAAGACTTCCAATGCTTCAAATCACCCACCATTACGCTCCATAGGAAAAATGGATCCAAAATAGTAGAAAAATCCAACTAGCAGTAGTAATAATGATCAACAATAGTAAAAATCAAACACTTCCCCTTGAGTGATGCATGTAGATGGTTAAATATTTAACAATAAGCTTCCCCGAAAACCCATATGTTAACCATCTTCTTGATTCTTCAAATCTGTAAGCTCCTTGTAATGATCACTTTGTGAAGAACACCGAGTATAACGAATTTGATGAAGAAGTAGAATTTCCCAAATTTGTGTCTTAAATATGTACTATCCACGGAACTCCATACTTATACGAACCAACAATATAAGTAGACCGCAATCCCTTGAAAAGAATCCTCAACTAGTATGAGACACTGAGCACTACAATGTAACTCCTTTAAGTGATAGACAATGTGTGCATAGAGCATCATAAGAAAAATCACACATTGCTAGATTCAACAAGCTAGATTGATGAGTGTGTAAATACTCATCATTTTTGTACAAATTAGACTGCAAAAACATCTGAAAACACTCAGAAATGCATCAAAATGATAAAAATATCACAAATAAGTGTTTTATGTGTTTTAAATGCAAAAACATCAAAATCTGATGAAAAACGTATCAAGTTTGCATAATTGGCAGTTTTAGTCCCCCAAGTTTCAAAAGTTGTCAAAAACAGTCCCTGGTAAAACCAAATAAAGAAAAATATCATTTTAAGTCCTTAGGGATTCAAAAGTTGTCAAAATTGGTCCTTGAGATTCAAATTTACAAAATTACAACTTAGGTCCCTGAACTTTGGAATTTGGCAAAAATAGTCCTTGAAAAATAAAAAATGTCAAAACTAGTCCTTGTACTATTAAAGTTTGTCAATTTCAGTCCTTGTGTTAACTTTGGAAAAATGGCAGGATTGGTCCCTCAAGATTGGAGTAATTGCAGTTTTGGTCCTTGTCATATTAACCTAAGCCTAGACTTGTCAAAACAGATTTGAACCCCTGCCAAACCTGTGACCCCTCCCTTTTTGGACCCTTTGGTCAAAACTAGTCAAACAGCTACAAAACCCGACCCCCTTTTTCCCTCTTCTTCTTCCACCTCACACCCCCACCTGTAACACCACCACTTGCACCTCTACCTTACCCCTTCCAGCTCACCCTCTACTTTACTACCCACTCCCTCCACCACCTCTGCCACTACTACCCCCCCACAATAAATGCCCTTCACACCCTTTTTCCCCAAACCACCATTTTTACCCACGGTTTTCACCAATACCACCCTACTTAGCTTACCAGTCCACTAAACTTATCCAAACTTTCCCCTTAACCCTCTGCAACACTCCATGATGCATTAATTAAAGCAGAACTGCCATAAGCTGTCTATTCAACTTTTGGCGCCAAAAGTGTTTTAAACGGTTGAGATCAATTGGACTAATTCAAAGGCTCAGATTGAAAGAGAGGACTTTTGAGTGATCACCAAGGGTGCTGAGACTATAAAAGAGGAAGAAAAGACAGAAGAAAAAGACACCTTGGCCTTAGGCCATTGTCACTTAGACTTAGCTTAATCATGTAGTGTAACCTTTATTGCTTTCTTTATTTACTGTCATTTACAAGTTTTATTAGTGTAATGGAACTCAAATTAGTGTAATGAAATATCATTTACAGTTTTAATGCAAGTCATCTTTTACATTTCAAATTTTCAAGTTACCTTTAATTTTCATGTCATTTACTTTTTTGTTGGATTATTGTTGTTATTGGACTCTATAGGTCACATAAGCTCCTGACAAAGCTTGTTTAAGCTTTTAGAAACCTTTAATCAATTGTAGTCTTTAAAACCAAAAATCATAAAAAAATAGAGAAAAATACAATGGAAAATCAAAAATCAATGTTCTTGGTGATCTTAGCTTGGAGCATGGCAAATTATGGATGACCATGGTAGTAGTGCCTCATGGGAGGTTATAGGTTATGGTTTGGTCCTTGGTTTCCAAAGTCTCAGTTGATTCACCTTGTAAGTCCACTTTTACAATTTTTGCTTTTTATGGCTTAAGTTATTTATCTGTCTTAATTTCTTCTTTTCTGTGTTTATTTGTTGTTAGTTAATGATATTATAGCTTAATATAAGTTTGTTATGTTTTGGAATTTGATTTGGCTTGAAATTCCATTTCAGCTGTCATAAGCTCAATTTTTGAGAATCCTAGGTATACCTTTGTGTGACTACTTATGTATACTGAAAAAGTTCTAATTTAACCAATGAAAACCTCTGGATTTGATAAAATCAGTTTATACAATGATATGGATTGAATAGCTAAATTTAGTTCTATTTAAGGTGTGTTTGGCAATACTGATTCAAGAGTGCTTAACTGATTCTAAGTTGTTATTCTTGGTTGATATTTGATACATAGAGTTCCTTAGGGTCAGACAAACCATAAGTCTATTATGTATACAAGCAAAAGTCAAAAATTCACTTCTTTGATCCTCATTTGAACACTGTGATGATTTTCAATGCCATACTCACCAAATCTGTTTTTAAGTTGTTTATACTTGTTTATTTCATGTTCTCTTAGCTTAATATGTCTTATTTAGTTGTTAAATTCAGATCAAAGTTGATCAAAGTCAACTTTGATCATAAACTCAGAAAGTCAAATTTGTCAATACCTGTTTTTGAATAAAATCTAGAATTTTATTGTGTGCTCATTATTGAGATTTAGCTTTTAACCTTCTGGGATATTTAAATATAGCTGCTCTTCTTAATTAGAAAAATAATATCTTACTTTTAATCAGCTTTTAAACTGCTTATTTCCTTGTTTCTTTTGTACACCTTGTCTGTAACCATGCCCTGTGCACAGGTTTAGGTGTCAAGTTCACAAGCTTGCAAAAGCTTGTGAAGTTGGCCCTAGTTTGTGAATTTGGCTTATTTGTGTAGCCTTTGTGGTCTAGTTGTAATGTTTATGCTTATTTGTCCCTTATTTGCTTATTTAGGTAGCTTAATCATTCCAACCTTTTTGTCCCACCAAACTCTTTCCACTGAAGCAAACAGTGGAAGTGGAGTTGTTTTCCCAAGCCTATGGAAAGTTCCCCACTAAGCTTGAGCTTGTGAATTCTGGCTTCTTGTGAGGCTATCTATTCATACTCAATGTCTCAGTGTTGGTTGAGCTCTCATGAGCTTATTTGATAAGTCTTTTAGAGCTTGTTGTTTGCCCACTCACAACAGTTCAATTTATTGAACTTGCACCATTACCTTCAGCTCTTATAAGCTCATTTATGATCATAAGCTTGAATGGTTTAGCTTTTTGTGAAGCTCATCCACCCAACTTAATGATCCTGTGCTTAAATCCTACCTTGCAGCCTATTAAATAGGGCTGCAAGCAGCTTTTTGTTTGTCTCATTTTACTCAGCATTCACTGAGTCAAAACAGTGAAATGATGCCTACTTCATAAGCTCACACTATTTCTGTCCAATTTTCTTGTTTATATTGGCCCATTGGACTTGTATATATCTTATTTTGCCTTTTGTTTCATATGTATAGCTTATTTCAAGCTTATTCCAAGCTTGAGTTCCAACAGTCAAGCCAAAAGCTTAACTGTTGGACTCATAAGCTCATAATTTGCTTATTTCTAAGTTTGTAGTTTTGTGTTTATTAAATATGTATAATATCATTGTATAGCTAGTCGTAAAAACAGAAAAGCCCAAAAACCAAGCAACTTCACAAGCTCATCAAAAAGCTCATCACTGAGCTTTGGCTTGTGAACTTTGGCTTTTTAAGTAGTTAAGCAGCCCCTTAATTAACTTCAAGCTTAATTTTTCACTCACATGCCCTTTTACTAGGGCTGCATCAAGCTTGAACTTTGTCCATTTTCCTGGGTTACTATCAATCACCCAGTCAACTCACCAACTTCATAAACTTGCATTAAGCTACTTAGTGGGTCCCACTTTCAGTGAATTGGCTTTTTGAGAAGCCAATCCACCACACTTCATGGCCCAGCTCTTTATTTCCATTATCAAGCTTATTTGATAAGCTTGATCTTAGCTTTTTGTTTTGTCCACTTTCCTGAGTATGCTGAGTGATATGCATACTCATTGAAATGGTGCCATTTTCATGAGCTCCTCAAAAGCTCATCTGTGGGTCCCACAGAGTGAACTTGAGCTTTTTGGAAAGCCAACCAGCATGCCTTGCTATTGCAATGCTCACCTTGGCTTTTTGAGCTTATTTAATGAGCTTAAATTGTCCATATTATTGACTGCAGGGTTGTTTGGTAATGAGGTGTACCTGGATTTGCTTATTTGCTTATAACAAGCTTATTGGCTTATCCCAGTGCACCATACTTATAAATATTGTCCATATAAAATGTTTTAATCTATCTTTTCCTTTCTTTACCTTTGTTTTCCTTTTTCAAGCTTGTTTCAAGCTTATGACCCAACTGTAAGCCAAAAGCTCAACTGAAGTGGTCATAAGCTGTGAAACAGCTTATTTCTTTAGTTTGTAAAGTTCCATTTTCTTCAAATATGTATAATACTTGTATATACTCAGTTTCATAAAGAGAAAAACCAAAAAGACCCTTTAACCACAAGTGATAGCTTCTATTTAGAAGCTTTAGGCTTAAAAGCCAACTGTGGAGGAAATAAGCTCCCACAGAGCTTATTTCCAAGTTTTGAAAAAGTTGCTTTTGTTAAAGTTACTTATTTTTACTTATTAAATAAATTTGCAAAAAGAAAAATCAAAAATAAAATAAAGTGCAAAAAGGTTGTGTGTTAGATTCGAACCTAGGTTCCATTGGTGACAAGTTCACTGCATAACCCACCTAGGCTAGCTCACTTCTCAGTTATCCTTTGCATATTTTATTTCTTATAGTAGTAAACATTTTAGCTTATTTAAATTTTTCTTTATCAATTTATTATTTTTAGTAATCAATAATAGATTTTAATACTTAATACTAGTAAATAATTAATAATAAAATAAAATAATTGTGTAAAAATACATTTTCAATTTTAAAATTAGTTTTCTAATATTTTAGATTTTTCTAAATTTAAATTTCATTTTTCTAGGTTAATTTTGTATTTTCTTATATTTTAGTGCATTTTAAATACTTAATAAATAGTTTTTAATTAATAATAAATAAATAAATAGTTGTAAAAATAATTTTCTTTTTCTAATAATTTTCTTTTATTATTAGGATTGTAAAAATGTCATTTTTATATTTGTAGGCCTTTTATTTCTTTAAACTCACGTTTTATTTTGTACGTTTACGTAATTTTATTTAAACGTACGTTTTAAGTTTTAAACGTTCATCAATTTTAAAAATAGTGATAGCGTTTATTTAATATATTTTATCTTTTTAATTTTATTTAATTTGCATTTAAGTCGCTAAGACATGCAAATCCCTACTATAGTTATAATCGATTTGTTTTTATACGTTTACGTTTTAGTTAAACGTACGTTTGTATACTTTAATTTTTTTTAGGTTTCTGATTGTATGTTTTTATTGACGTAGCTGTGACAGAGCTATTACTATTCACATTCCTAGTGTTAGTCAATCAGATTCCTGTTTTCCTATACTAATATTATTTTCAACAATTCACAAGTCATTGTACCAGAACGTCACGCCTCACCAGGACATAAACGATCCAAGGATATTTTAATCCTTGGTAAACTACCCATTCTCTCTCGGG
The DNA here is from genome assembly GCA_019973895.1 of Chrysanthemum seticuspe. Taxonomy (NCBI): domain Eukaryota; kingdom Viridiplantae; phylum Streptophyta; class Magnoliopsida; order Asterales; family Asteraceae; genus Chrysanthemum; species Chrysanthemum seticuspe. The sequence continues at coordinate 24,352 of BPTQ01005499.1, read as the reverse complement.
CTGTCGCCCTTTTATCATCTGTTACGGTTGACCGTTCACAAGCGGTTGATAAGTGTGACGGAGAAATAAAAGAAGGTAGTTCGGGAGGAATCAAATTTTGGCGCCGTTGCCGGGGAGGCTGTGCTACGTATTATGACTTGTATTTTGTATTTTGTTGAAATACCTATCCTTGTTTGTATATTATACTTTATCATTCAACTTCCGGGCTGTCAGGGCATATTTATTACAGTTAATCATTCACAAGTGATTAGCTAGCGTGGTAAACCTGACACAAGCCTGGGAGGTAGTGAGTACTTATACTGTATCATATTTCTTTTCAATAAACAATATAAAATAAAAAAAACATTTTTTTCCTTTGCACACAACTTGCCCAGTTTGATGAGTCCCTCAGTTACAACATTTGGTTGTTGGCTGTTTACAGTTGCTGAGCTCTGTCAGACCCAGATTCCCTTTCGAGGGGCGGTTGTAAGGAATTTTCTTTCTTTTGTGCATATATATAAAAGATAAAAATACAAAAATATTTTCCCTTTCTTTTTATAAGTCAAAAATCAAAAAGATTCTTCTCGCCTTTTCTGAGTTTCTTTTTAAGATTCTTAGACTCATCTTAGTGATGATTATTCATAATTCTGTGATTGGCAATCCCACTCCAATTTCTCACCCAATCTTTGAGTGGCAATCCCACTCCACTTCCCCATAAACAATTTAATTCGGGGCCGAGTCAAGCTAGCGACTCGGTAATCAAAAACAAGTAGTGCAACATGGGTTTTCACCCCTGTTTTCTGTCTTCTTACCCCTTTCTACCACCTTAGTGTGGGGGAGATGCCCCACATGTTGTATATAGATCTAAAAAATGAATGAAAATTGTAAATATTAAAAAAGAAAATAATTGTTGTGTTTCTACACTTAGGTAGTAATGTTATCTTTTTACGTTCTAAGTTTCGGCATAACAGCCGGTACTTTGAATATTGAGGACAATATTCATTTCTAAGTGTGGGGGGGAAATTCTGGCAAATTTGATCATAAATGTACCCTTTTAGTCATTTTTTCCCCCAAAATGGCCAAATTTTAAATTTTTTTATTTAGTGGAAGTACTATGTACTAAACACAACAAATGGTAATCAGTCCACCATGTCTAACCCACATAAGGATTGGCAAATCCAGGAGCAAACGGCTCTTGGTAAAGATATCTCAAATCCGTTTATGGCTTGCAATTTGCCCAAAATTGTATGGTGTTCAGCTCACCATATCTTTAATTAGTAAAGAGTTGGCTAGCCCGCAAGTTTATGGCTTGTGGTAAAGGCAGTTGGAAATCCATAATTGGTAATCGGCTCACCAAAGATAATATTGATAATTTATCTAAGAGTTGGCTAGTCCAGAAGCAAACGGCTTCTGGTAAAGACAAATCAAATCCGTTGAAAGCTTATGATTTGCTCAAAATCATTTGGTTATCATTGTACCAAGGTTCTTACTTGAACTGAAACAATTGGCTACTCCAGAAGTAATGGCTTTTGGTAAAGAGATAAAATCTATTAATTTTTCTAAATCATTGCTAGGGACTGGAAATATCTTAGTGTGGGGGATTGATGAGTGTGTAAATACTCATCATTTTTGTACAAATTAGACTGCAAAAACATCTGAAAACACTCAGAAATGCATCAAAATGATAAAAATATCACAAATAAGTGTTTTATGTGTTTTAAATGCAAAAACATCAAAATCTGATGAAAAACGTATCAAGTTTGCATAATTGGCAGTTTTAGTCCCCCAAGTTTCAAAAGTTGTCAAAAACAGTCCCTGGTAAAACCAAATAAAGAAAAATATCATTTTAAGTCCTTAGGGATTCAAAAGTTGTCAAAATTGGTCCTTGAGATTCAAATTTACAAAATTACAACTTAGGTCCCTGAACTTTGGAATTTGGCAAAAATAGTCCTTGGAAAATCAAAAATGTCAAAACTAGTCCTTGTACTATTAAAGTTTGTCAATTTCAGTCCTTGTGTTAACTTTGGAAAAATGGCAGGATTGGTCCCTCAAGATTGGAGTAATTGCAGTTTTGGTCCTTGTCATATTAACCTAAGCCTAGACTTGTCAAAACAGATTTAAACCCCTGCCAAACCTGTGACCCCTCCCTTTTTGGACCCTTTGGTCAAAACTAGTCAAACAGCTACAAAACCCGACCCCCTTTTTCCCTCTTCTTCTTCCACCTCACACCCCTACCTGTAACACCACCACTTGCACCTCTACCTTACCCCTTCCAGCTCACCCTCTACTTTACTACCCACTCCCTCCACCACCTCTGCAACTACTACCCCCCACAATAAATGCCCTTCACACCCTTTTTCCCCAAACCACCATTTTTACCCACGGTTTTCACCAATACCACCCTACTTAGCTTACCAGTCCACTAAACTTATCCAAACTCTCCCCTTAACCCTCTGCAACACTCCATGATGCATTAATTAAAGCAGAACTGCCATAAGCTGTCTATTCAACTTTTGGCGCCAAAAGTGTTTTAAACGGTTGAGATCAATTGGACTAATTCAAAGGCTCAGATTGAAAGAGAGGACTTTTGAGTGATCACCAAGGGTGCTGAGACTATAAAAGAGGAAGAAAAGATAGAAGAAAAAGACACCTTGGCCTTAGGCCATTGTCACTTAGACTTAGCTTAATCATGTAGTGTAACCTTTATTGCTTTCTTTATTTACTGTCATTTACAAGTTTTATTAGTGTAATGGAACTCAAATTAGTGTAATGAAATATCATTTACAGTTTTAATGCAAGTCATCTTTTACATTTCAAATTTTCAAGTTACCTTTAATTTTCATGTCATTTACTTTTTTGTTGGATTATTGTTGTTATTGGACTCTATAGTTCACATAAGCTCCTGACAAAGCTTGTTTAAGCTTTTAGAAACCTTTAATCAATTGTAGTCTTTAAAACCAAAAATCATAAAAAAATAGAGAAAAATACAATGGAAAATCAAAAATCAATGTTCTTGGTGATCTTAGCTTGGAGCATGGCAAATTATGGATGACCATGGTAGTAGTGCCTCATGGGAGGTTATAGGTTATGGTTTTTCCAAAGTCTCAGTTGATTCACCTTGTAAGTCCACTTTTACAATTTTTGCTTTTTATGGCTTAAGTTATTTATCTGTCTTAATTTCTTCTTTTCTGTGTTTATTTGTTGTTAGTTAATGATATTATAGCTTAATATAAGTTTGTTATGTTTTGGAATTTGATTTGGCTTGAAATTCCATTTCAGCTGTCATAAGCTCAATTTTCGAGAATCCTAGGTATACCTTTGTGTGACTACTTATGTATACTGAAAAAGTTCTAATTTAACCAATGAAAACCTCTGGATTTGATAAAATCAGTTTATACAATGATATGGATTGAATAGCTAAATTTAGTTCTATTTAAGGTGTGTTTGGCAATACTGATTCAAGAGTGCTTAACTGATTCTAAGTTGTTATTCTTGGTTGATATTTGATACATAGAGTTCCTTAGGGTCAGACAAACCATAAGTCTATTATGTATACAAGCAAAAGTCAAAAATTCACTTCTTTGATCCTCATTTGAACACTGTGATGATTTTCAATGCCATACTCACCAAATCTGTTTTTAAGTTGTTTATACTTGTTTATTTCATGTTCTCTTAGCTTAATATGTCTTATTTAGTTGTTAAATTCAGATCAAAGTTGATCAAAGTCAACTTTGATCATAAACTCAGAAAGTCAAATTTGTCAATACCTGTTTTTGAATAAAATCTAGAATTTTATTGTGTGCTCATTATTGAGATTTAGCTTTTAACCTTCTGGGATATTTAAATATAGCTGCTCTTCTTAATTAGAAAAATAATATCTTACTTTTAATCAGCTTTTAAACTACTTATTTCCTTGTTTCTTTTGTACACCTTGTCTGTAACCATGCCCTGTGCACAGGTTTAGGTGTCAAGTTCACAAGCTTGCAAAAGCTTGTGAAGTTGGCCCTAGTTTGTGAATTTGGCTTATTTGTACTTTATTTGTTCATATTTGTTGAATTTTTGTCTAAACCACTCATACCGTAACTTTTAGTAGTGTCACAAGTTTACTCCTAGTTTCTTCACTTAAAAACTGAAAACGAACATATGTATTATCTGAATACCAAACAGACTGGGATTCCTTGAGATACATAGTTTATAGTTGGTTCTTATTGTTGAATCTTAGTCAATTCGTGAGAACTTAGTCATAACGGTTTGTGTGGAATTTATCTTGATTTAAATCGATAAGTTAGGTATAGTAACATATTTGACTAAAATAGTTTAGGTCTCCAAAAGTAACCAATTTAATCTTGAAAAA
>BPTQ01005499.1:0-20009 GCA_019973895.1 Chrysanthemum seticuspe | reverse complement strand
AAATCTTTATAGGCATTGGCCTATCCAGAACAAAAACACAATACTATCTATATCATATGATCTGACTATCTGTTTCAAGTTCGAACTACGTCGGGATCATTTTCCCGTACACTCACTTTTTAATTCGAACTTCAACTAATTCCCCGACGAATTGATGAATTTTTCGGTTTCAAGTGTTCGGTTTCGAGTCACTACTCGAAAAACTACTCGAACACTTCAACGAACCAAAAACCCGAAAAGACAAAAATCCTGATCGATATGTTACTATAATATGTATAAATTATTTGTGTTTTGATGTTTGAATCTTTATTCGTTTAATACTCGAATACTCAGGTTGTCAATTCGAAAACCGAACTGACAACCTTGAGTTCGAACCTTATTCGAACTTTATTCGATATGTCTACTTTGTTTTTATAATATCATTGTATAGCTAGTCCTAAAAACAGAAAAGCCCAAAAACCAAGCAACTTCACAAGCTCATCAAAAAGCTCATCACTGAGCTTTGGCTTGTGAACTTTGGCTTTTTAAGTAGTTAAGCAGCCCCTTAATCAACTTCAAGCTTAATTTTTCACTCACATGCCCTTTTACTAGGGCTGCATCAAGCTTGAACTTTGTCTATCAGTCTAGTATACTATATCTATCATAACACAAAAACAAGACCTATCCGGTTACGGATATTTCTAAAACCCTAATTTCAAAACAAAACTAGTTTAATTGTGTTCAAGCCTTATGTATAAGTTACCTTAGCAACCTTAGAGTATCTTAGCCTCCCCTAAACCCTAGTACAACCCCTTAGATCTTAGGTACAAGTCCCTTAAGCACAAAACACTAATTAGGTCATTTAGGCCCTAAACTAGGTCTAAACCTTCCCGTTTCCTTAGCACAAGTTACCACCACTTAGTACATGATTCCTAAACCCTAACCTTAGTTTCTAATGATGCTAGGATCACTAACCTAAGTGCTAAACCCTAATCTAGAACCCTAAGCCTAGTTCGACCCTAAAACTAACCCTAAGCTAGATTAAGCCCTAAATTAAGCTCCTTCAGCACCACCATCATCCCTAGTAGCCTACCACCCTCCTCCATCACCTCCTTGTCACCACCAAACAGCCACCAAACCACCACCATCACCTTCTTGTCACCTCCCTATGTCGCGGCACCAATGTGGCCAAACCACCACCACAAGCCCCCTAGCAACACACTGTAGCATTCATTAGTCACAAGTAGCTCACCTTAGTCCACCTCCCCCCCTCTTACCACCTAGACCCATCGTTCCTTAGATTACACCCCATACACACCCTATAAATACCACGCCTCCCCTATTTCATTCAAACCATCCCATTTCACTTCACCACCTCCCATAGTGTGAGAACCGCCATCTGATCAGGTTAGTCAGCGGTGAACTTTGACCTAACTTTCGTTCTCTAAATAGAAACTCGTAAAACCCTAATTTCTAAATTTCGCATTCATAATTAATTCAAAATGTTACCTAAACTTATTAACATTTGAAAACTATATATTATAACTAATAATACAAATAATAAAACTAACCTAGGTGGTATACTAATTATATTCTTGTTGCATATAAATAACATTACACGCTCTATTTTTTTTATCTTCCAAATCTTGTAATTTCACCCAATCAAATCCCTTGAATGTCGGTCCTATGATCAATCACTTAAACGATCCAATAAAAACCCATTAAGAGAGAATTAAAGCTTGCCATTTATACTACACGCTCCTCTCTCATCTTCTATATAATCGAGGCCTAATTCTTTTCCTTCTCAGTCATTCGACAAAACAAAACACACGGGTACTGCTCTATTATTGATCTTGTAAGGGCAAAAAGTTCTAGGGTTTTGTGGTTGTGATGCGTATGTAGTGACAAGGTTCGAAAGTTTCCTTGATCCTCTCCACTTGTCTCGTTACATCAGGTAACCAGTAATACCTTGCTCTCTTTCAGTCTACTCAAAAAACACGTCCTAGTTACTCTTTTTCTCTCATGATAAGTAGGGTTGAAGGCTCATATTCTGACTCGTGTCCCATCCTCTCATGGTTATGTCTCGTTAATCTCCAAGGGTACACACAAGAGTTTTACTTATCAACCTCTTCTAAATGTTTGCCGTTTCGTTAACATATTATCATATATTAGAATTTATTAGCACATGAAACCATAAAAACTCACCATGTACATGATATGGTCTACCCATGTTTTGTTCCTACTTGATTCTGTGTCCAAGTCGACTCACATGTTACCTTGGTATTCTTTAGTTTTTCTTTTTAGTCAATAACACTAGTTAATCCAGAATAAGGCCATGCTAAATAATTACTTAAACCATCTTAATATTTGTCGCGTTAAACCCCACATAAAATCACACATAAAATCATAATCTATACGCCTATTTGGTGGGCAAACTGTGTCGCATTTTGTGGCCTGTTTGGATGTCGTTCCTGCCTTGATTTAAAATATTCCAACCTCGCATGAATGTTGTCTCGTGGGTAAGTTGGGTCTTAAAAGGACAATATAACGAGGGGTGGTTAGGGTTGTAGTTGGAGTTTTGTCTGGTTGCAGGGTGTTGTGTATGTTTGTGTCATGTAGAACTCCAGTACTTGTTGGGTCGACCTATTCAAAGACTGGATCATACACTTTAAACATACTAAACGATTGGGTTTTGAAGTTATATTGTCTCGTTAAAACCTTAAAATGAATGTGTGATTGCACATGTGGTCTGATGTGAGGTGAGTGGGTTTTGAACAGTATAAGGTTTCTTTTTATGAATGGTGTCATGTGTCGAGTATTTCTAAACTTCTCACGTGTTCTTCAGAGTATAATATCCAAGCATAACATTATTCTATGTCAAATGATTTAAAACATAATTGAAAGATATAAGGGGTGTGAGTGGCATGGGTAAACGGGGACTTAATGTTGTGATTTGTAATCTGCCTCACCATATTGAATTAAAGCTTAGTTGGTCTCGTTAAAGTGCATAAGTTGGTATCGTATGCATGTGGTTCGAGACATTGTTCATGCCCCATTATTCTTATCATTCATGTGTGAGTTTTGGCCATTTATGTAGCTAGTATTGAGTTCATATAAAAACTGTTTTTCATGAGTGTATTTTGGTATCGTATGCATGTGGTTCGAGACATTGTTCATGCCCCATTATTCTTATAATTCATGTGTGAGTTTTGGCCATTTATGTAGCTAGTATTGAGTTCATATAAAAACTATTTTTCATGAGTGTATTTTGATGTCACGTGTGTTTGTGAAAAATCGAATTTCATTTGTTAAAAGTACATTGTGACTTGTTAATAAAACTAATCCTATGCCTTACAAATTATAAAAAGTCATGCGTCGAACAAGTTATGTCATCCTAGATTTTGTTTTACACACGTAAAGATTGGGTTAAAAGAATTGGTTTATGGTTCGGCTTTGCTTGGTTAAAATTATGGTCGTCTTACCCTGCGTCCTTTTTAATCCTATATATAGGCGGTCTCGAGTTTTCCAATATCCCCATTTCGACTCATTATTGTTTCTTAATCGACCTCTCATATTTCGAGATACACCTAGACCCATGCTACTTCACGTATTAATACAATGTATCACTAAATATGAATAAACCATAATCTCGTTATCAAATAATAATAACTACAAATCAGTTATGGCATTTAATTGTAAATAGACTCCTAAGTGATATATGATTATAAATTCATGTAGATGCATTGAAGAAGGAGTAGCTTGAGAAATATGTTATTTAGTTTGATTACTTACCCCATTACTTTTCTTCGGTGTTAAGGTGAGTACTCGTGGCCCATTTTCATATTTTATCGGGGAAAAATGGTACTCAAAATATATTTCAAATGTTTTCATGTTGTGCTCAACATTTGTTTTCTTTGGACAAATTATGCGTAATTATAATTGCGTTAGGTGCATTTGTGGTTCATTCTGTGTGGTACAAGCTTTGCGTGGTACTTACTTTGTGGTTCTTACGGCGTGGTAGAATCCCACATAGTCGTGAAAGTACGCACGCTTTAGCTTGGTTCAATCATTGTGTGGTACTTACTTCGTGGTTCTTACGGCGTGGTGGAATCCCACATAGCCGTGAAAGTACACACATTTTAGCTCCAGCTGGTAGGCTACATGGTGATTATATATTGGTTGCATGATTCATTTGTGGTTGGATATCATTTGTTACTACTTTCCATACGTTATTATTATTTGCACATTTGTCCTACATGTATTGTATGCACAACAACTTATTCTTGTTTACTATAAACCTGCGAGCTCACCAACGTTATGTTGATGTTTTCGAGTATTATTTTCAGGTGATCGATAGTCGTATTCTTGAAGGCATGCATATTGAAAGTCATACATTGTTCTCATATCATGACCGAGTGACTTAGCAAAGACCCTTTTACTAAAGACTTAACTTTGATAAGTTTAAGACTTATTTTTTTTTCATTATGCTGTATTGTATAAAAATCTTTATGTAACATTGTAACTCATTTCTTAAATCATATATGGTGTTGTTCTACTATCTTATGTGATGTTACATTTCGTTGCACCTCGTGTTTCCTCTCTTAGCGGGGTGTGACAGAATGGTATCAGAGCCTAAGGTTATAGAGAATGCCGGTTTTTCTAAAATAAAAACCTAAACTATAACCAAACTAAAAGTTTTTGTAAAACCCCAAACTTGGTACGAGTCGGCTAGCCCGAGAATTTCATTATCATTCCTAAATTATGCATAGCCTGATCAACTAAGCCTAATTCAGCAGTGATCATGGAATGATGGGGGTAGTTGCCTTGGTTCATGTTTGGTTGGACCCAAAAATCTAGGTCATCGGAAATTGCATCATCCGTATGTATGTGCGCATTGCATTATTTGCTTGTTTACATTCCTGTATGTGTTTTTATACAATCTATATGTCAAATTATACGTTCTTAGAAGTGTTACATCATGATCCCCTACTAGATTTTAAGGATGCCTTGTCTCTGTCATGCTATGCCTTTTAGTATTACTTTTCACCAGTCGCGCTATTTGAATGCATCCCAACAATGCGTTGTTGGAAGACCAGTATTGGATATGTTATTTTTGTCTATCCTAAACATCTTTAACTTCTGTTTGGGGTTAAACTCTAGTTAGTAATTGAATTGTCGTGAGGTCATAATGGTTACATTTTTTTAAACACTATATAAAATAGGTTATTTTGGCTATTCTGAATAATATGCCTCGTCTCCCCATACCTTTCACCTTGTGGGCAAGCCTGAATACACTTTGATATGAACTTGTCAATAATAAGGTATCACAAAATAACACTTTCTACAATGAACAACTTTTCTTAACTCAAACCACTTGATAAGAACCTCATATTGGCGAGAAAGTGTCAAATTAAATAATCAATTACTCTATGGTATTGTACTCTCTTCTTGAGTGCTAGACAACTTAGTCACTTTCCAATATGCTATCACTTTTATATCAGAATGCCTACAGATTGTGAGATACCATAATAACTATGATATCTAAACTACTACTCATAATCAAGGCAAACATCTCCCAAAATAGTACATGGCTGAATTATCCATACCATTAATAAAATAATTTGAAGTCATGAGACATCTTACTACTCCCTAGATGAGTTGAATACTTGAACTCATGAGCATTAAATAATAATAAATTCTGAGCATAACCAAACATTAATACCCATATTTTATTCTTGATTTTTTTTTATTCATTGATCATTAGTTTCAACTATTTATACCTGCCCAACTACATGATCTTCTTTGATGATTATCACTTGAAGATATTTCCTCTAAATTTCTCTTATATCAACTATGAGACTCTTAGAAATGTCTATTCTTATTGTTCAGACTCTAATTGATACTCTTCATTCCTCTCGGCTTATGAATACAACAACCACAGTTACTTTTCCTGGATGATGGAAGGTATCATCTTCATAAGATCTTTATTAACCTCATTCACTTTATTCATCTCAGTATGAGATCTTTCCCATGAAGCATGCACGTAAGACCTTCTTGGTCAGTATAACACCTAATACCACATGAGGTGAATTTATAATTTCAAAACATGTCTACAACTGCTAAATTCATGACGCGAGTTGGATGTCTCTCCTGATTTTGTTTTGTTGCCTTGATGCATGACCACTAACTTTCCTTCGTCACAACAATACAAACCCATGATTCTTGTGAGGTGTTATAATATACGACAAAACCTTTGTCACTCAGAACCTACTTCATCTTCGTATACTACATGACTCCAGAAAACATATTGGAAGCATACGAACCACCTTTTCTAGCAACTATTGCAATTACCTCATCAGATCCTGTATCTCTGAATTATCCATTCGAACATGTGTTGTCTCCAACAACTCATCACTGACATCAGCGGAACATCTTTGCATAATAAACACATCCAAAATCCTTTCCTTTTTCAGTTATCACATGCGCTAAATAAGTTACACAACATTTCTGCATCCATTAAGTAAACTTCATATCATGCAATATTTGTAAATGCCTACTTTCATGATTTTCATATACAATAATCGCATCTTTTATTCATAAACGCAACTATAATAAATCTTTCTAGAACATACTATTTGTGCTTCAACTCTTGGCTAGTAAATCCGCCTAACATGTTTAAACCTATTTGGCCATAACTTATAACGAGTTAAATTTAAAACTTACTACTAAGCTTACTATTGGGTCCAATGTATAAGTAATCTTGGACTAAATGTTTTGGTAAAATTTGACTAATCGGGCCAGTTGGTCCAATATAAAAAAGCAATAACTTGTAAAGTAATGAGACCAGAGCACTTGATAAATTAATTACGACAGGTTAATAACAGTTGATATTTATTAGAACTAGACTTTCAAACGTGGCTGGTTAAAACCGAAAATTTAAAACGACAACCATTTATATTGTTAACTTAATACACACATGGAAAATCATCGTTTGAAAATAAATATTTTATAACCTAAAACATTTTATTATATACAAACATTCTTAAATTTAAACCCAATTAGATAACAGAAAGAAAATATTATTATTCCAAAATAATAATAATAATAATAATAATAATAATAATAATAATAATAATAATAATAATAATAATAATAATAATAATAATAATAATTTTTTGTAAAATCCTATGAGTTTTTAATAAAGTGATGATTCAAAACGCATACTTTCCGGACTAAGTGTCGTCATGGTACATGGTCTGATTTTGTGTCTCCTCCTGATTGTGGTGATGGTGTTGTTCGGTTTGTGTTATATGATCTCACCAAACCGCAGGTTCCTTCCCAGGTAGCCATTGTTGAGGATTCGGGTTTGGACGAGCTTGGTGGTTTTGATTTACCTCTTCTTGATACTTTATTCTCTAAGGGATTGCGGACTGTCAAATCCATCCCTCCCAAATGTCGGTTGGAGTTCTCTCGTACTTTGAAAAGAGCTCTTGATAAGGTGATCTGCACGCCCGATGACATTTCTTGTTGGGTTGGTTTGCTTGTCCTGCCTCTTTGTTTACTGAAAACCTTTTGCCCGAGGAGTAGTCAAGAGGGTAGGTCGGCCACTAAGCGTCAATGCCAGGAAGAGTATATTGTTAATGCTATTCATGCATGGGGTTCTCCTGGTGGTAGTTTGCAGGTTGTGCGTGAGGTTTTAGCCGAACCTTCTCCATTATGGTCTAGTATTGATGATGATAGCCTGGATTTGGGTGATCGTAATGTCAAGCAATGTAAGAGGAAGATTTGTGATGGTCATTATACTGCTGCGGTCAGAGTTCTTTCGTCTTCTGGTATTGCACCTTATGATGTCTCTACTCTTGAGGATTTAAAAGCTAAGCACCCTTTTCAGTCTGCTCCTCTTTTTCCTGATATACTGATAACACTCAGATTGTGCATGTTTTTAGTAGCATTGTGTGTACTTTTATATCTGTTATTTGGTTATATTTGTGTGATTTTAGTACCTAATCGTATCTAGAGATGTTTGTCTAGTATTTATAACCAAGTGCAGGGGAATGGAGGAAAATGTGGAAATATGCAGTTAATCGAAGATTCCCATCTCAGTAAAGCTAAATCCCTAGTACCTTTGAAGACCTTAGTGATTGAAGAACCAAGTTCTACAAGTCAGAGTGAAGAGTGAAGATCAAGTTTCATATCTCAGAAGATCCAACCGGATCCGGTTACACCTTCAGCCGGATCGGTTGGCATTTGGTCGGAATAAATGTTTTTGCCATAACCGACCGATCGGTCGCAACCCGCAACCAGATCGGTCGGTGTGTTATTATTGAAGACCAACCGGATCGGTTGGTCGTATGACCGATCCGGTTGGAGAAGCTGCAGTTGTCAAATCTTCATCACTAAGCTTCCCCTTTGCATCCAAACGATTCTAGGTCCTTCTCTTGGTGTATTCTAGTCCCTTCCTTACTCCTTGGAGGCCAAGTCAAGCATTTAACACCCTAGGCCTTGGAATTAGTATAAATAGAGGCTAATTGTGAGCATATTAGACACACTTCAATTACAAAGCTCTCTACTCATCAAACCAAGCCTTAACTTCCTGAAATTCGTCCTTAGAAATCCAGAGAAGTTTGGAGTTCCAGAAGTTCCACCTTTGGAAGCCAAAACACTAAGAAGTCCACCACGATCCTTTGGAAATCATTACTTCATCATTTGTAATCTTATTCCAAGCATTGTAAGACTTTTAATCATGTTTTCTAATGATCAAAGTTATGAGTTTATGTTCATGTTTGCTATGAGTGGCTAGTTTCTTTATACACTTGCTTAAATGATGTTGATTATTATATGATTAGTTAGTGATTGTGTTAACATGTTTTAATTCAATTTCAAGTTGATTCTAAGATCCAATTGTGCTAAAGTTTCATAGTGACATTTGTTAATCAAGTTTGGCTAATTGGTAACTATCGTTGGGGTCGAAAGAACTTCGTATTATTCAACTAGTCATAATCATTTTGTCTATGGATGATTGTTTTTACCCATTATTCTTGATTATACAAAGGAACTAAGGTGTGGTTGTAATAAAAACACTTTTTGATTATCAAATTGGATTGGTTGGAAACATCTAAATGGTCGTAAGATTAGTTGTTGAAAATTAATTGTAGCCTTTTGTCTATGATCGGGTACCTTTTGTATTGACCATTTCTTAAGCAATTTGATGAACAAGTGGATGTTTTTGTGTTTAAGTTTATGTATGTAGACTTATGAAACTTGAATTGATCTTGAATTGATTGGTTAAACTTAAAGCTTGTTTTTATGAACTAAAATCTTGACGAAGGTTTAACTTGTAAGAACAATAGATTAGTTTTCAACTAATTATCACAACCAACATGTTAAGTAGTTAATACAATCACATTAATCTATGATATGATACTAGTTTAAGCAAGTGTAGTTTTTAATCATCTGAATTTCATTATATCTATTTGCTTTGTTATATGTTTTTGATAGACTCCGTTAATTCAAACTTGTGCTCTGATTCACTCAAATCCCTGCGAACGATCCCGACTTACCTTCATAATCTTGCTATAACGGACGAGTATACTTGCTCGTATGTGTTATTGGTAAAATTGGTAATTCACCTTTTATAAATTTAAAACTTGCACCTACCGGGCACATCAAGTTTTTGGCGCCGATGCCGGGGATTTGATTGTGTTTCAACAAGTTCTTGAATTTCCTTCAGCCGATTTTTAAATTTTTTTTTCTTCACAGAAACCTTAACCGGATCCGGTTGCCCCTCAACCGAATCGGTTACGAGTTTACCCATCATTCAACAGGTCTGACCGATCGGTCGCATCCCGCAACCGATCCGGTTACCTTCCTCTGTTCCATATAAACCGTTTTCGTTGTTTGTCCGTGTGTTTAGATATTGCCTGGATTCTCTAGGACATTGTATGAACACTCGAGCAGCGGGAATAGAACCAATTACACCTCTTACCAACCCAGAACGTTTGATTCGAAGAAGAAGGAGAACACGTTTCATACCATTGGAAAACCGTGTACCAAGAGTACCAAACCCACCATTTGATAACCTCATTGAAGCCAAAGTTGTTTACAATCCTTTCACCAATTTACCCTTTCCCATGGCGGACGATCAACCTATGTGGGGAACAAACCGAACCGTAGCACCAACACCCGAAAGTGCTATTGTTGCTATTAACCTTGGTGACAACTTCACCGTGAAGGGACATCACCTTTCTATGATCAAAGACCGACAATTCGATGGTCGTGCGCGGGCCGATCCGCATAAGCACATTGCCGAATTCATCGAAATTTGCGGCATGTTTTGTTATGGCGACACCGATGTCAATGCCATCAAACTCAAACTTTTCCCATCATCACTCGCCGGAGATGCTAAAGTATGGTACAATGAATTAACCCCAGGAATCATCAATACTTGGGAGGAGATGAGGCAAGCTTTTGTAAGCCGATTCTTTCCACCTGCCATGTTTGATCGATTAATGGGAGAAATTCGTGCTTTCAACCAAAACCCAAACGAATCACTTGTCGAAGCTTGGCTTCGAATGAAAGATTTGCTTCGTAGTTGTCATGGACATGGATTATCAAAAGGAACCATTATCCAAATCTTTTACCATGGACTGGATGAAATCTCTCAAGGCATCCTTGATGCTGGAGGAATTTTTCTCTATAAAACTCCTAATGATGCACATCAATTGCTCGAAGATCGAGTACTTCTCAAACTTGATTGGTCCAAAGATTCCAAAACCAAACCTCTCCGAAAAACCGTTGCTTTTGTCGAAAACACCGATACCTCAAAACTCATGGAGAAGATGGAAGCGTTAACCTCACAAATCAACTCGCAATACAAGGATATCAAAGATGAAATGAAAGAAATGCGAGATGGATGCAACAATTGTGGAGGAAATCACCCATCGTCCGAGTGCGACGATAAACCTATGGGTGGACCAAAAGAAGGAGAAGCAAATTACGTTCAAGGAGGATACCGTGGAGGAGGATATCGTAGTAACTATTACGGTCGAAATTCTGGAAATTGGCAAAATCGCCGACCAAGGGATGACAATCGTGATTCTCAACCACGAACTGACGATCCACTACACCAAACTTCCGACAAAAAGACAGAAGAAACTGAATTCGAAAAAACCATGAGAGAATTCGTGGCTGGTCAAAAATCCGCGAATGATTTTATCAAAAATCAATTTTTCAATCTTAAAGCCAAAGTTGAGCAAGGACAGAAAAATCATCAAGCATCTATCCAAGATCTTGAAAACAAGCTTGGCAGACTTTCTGACCAACATTCCTCTAGACCATCTGGTTCATTGCCAAGTAACACTCAATCCAATCCAAAACCATCAAATGATAAGACGTACCATCCACCCCAAACACGAAATGAACATATCAATGCTGTTTTCACAAGAAGTGGTCTCTCGTACGATCCACCACCTAATCCTAATACTCCTATCACCGTTGATAGTGAGGATGAAAACGAAGAACCAAACACAACTCAAACCACCAAAAAGAAAGACATTCCACCCGTCAAGGCGTATACACCGAAAATTCCTTATCCTCAACGCCTAAAGAAAGAGAAGATGGAAGAGCGTTATAAGAAGTTTATCGAAATAATCAAAGAGGTTAGACTCAATGTTCCTCTCGTTGATGTTATAGCCGGAATGCCCAATTACGGGAAATTTTTGAAAGAACTTCTTAATAACAAAAGCAAGCTTGAGCAAATATCAGCAACTTTTCTTAACGAAGAATGCTCAGCCATAGTTCAAAACAAAATTCCACCAAAGCTCGGAGATCCTGGGAGCTTTCTTATTCCATGTACTTTCGGGAATAACGTTAAATGTGATGCTTTAGCCGATCTTGGCGCAAGTATCAATTTGATGCCTTATTCACTCTATTCCAAGTTGTGCAACAACAGCCTGAAACCAACAAAAATGAGCATTCGATTGGCAAATCATTCCTATCAATATCCTGTGGGAATTGCTGAGAATATGCTTGTTCAAGTCGGTAAATTCATATTTCCCGTGGACTTTGTAATTTTGGAAATGGAAGAAGATAGTAAAGTCCCACTCATTTTAGGAAGACCTTTCCTAAACACCGCCGACGCAATCATCAAAGTTAAAGGAAAAGAACTCAACCTTGGAGTTGGGGAAGATCGAATCACTTTTCTTATCGATAAAGCAATGCGCTACCCACATTCCAGTGATGACACTTGTTTTAACGTCGATGTTATTGATGAAGTCACTGATGAGGAATTAGATGCATTACTGAACGAATCCGATCCATTCATGACTACTTCTGAAAAAATCAATGAAACAGATTTTGACAAAGAATTTGATGATTTCATGAAAGTAGAATTTGAAGAAGATAACTCAGAAGAAGAAGAAATAGAGGAAGAGGAAGAAAATTTTGAGGAAATCACTTTCAATGAAAAAATGCGAATAAAATCCTCTATCGAAGAACCACCCACGGATCTCGAACTCAAACCTCTCCCAAATCATCTTGAATATGCTTATCTGGAGGAGAACTCACTTCTTCCAGTAGTCATATCTTCATTGCTCGAGGATGATGAGAAAGAAAGTTTAGTTTCCGTACTCAAAAATCACAAACAAGCTTTTGCTTGGAAAACATCTGATATCCCAGGAATTAGTCCTAATTTTTGCAAACACAAAATCAATTTCGAAGAAGGGATTAAGCCTGTGGTAGAACGTCAACGTAGACTCAATCCCAACATGAAAGAAGTTGTTAAAAAGGAAATCATTAAACTTCTTGATGCTGGAATCATTTACCCAATTGAGGATAGTCCTTGGGTAAGCCCTGTTCACTGTGTTCCAAAGAAAGGAGGAATGACGGTTGTAACTAATGAGCGAAATGAGCTAGTTCCAACTAGAACTGTCACCGGTTGGCGAGTTTGTATTGACTATCGTAAGTTAAACAAAGCCACTAGAAAGGATCATTTTCCACTCCCATTCATGGATCAAATGCTTGAAAGACTAGCGGGAAATAAATTCTTTTGTTTCCTCGACGGATTTTCAGGATATTTCCAAATTCCCATCGATCCTAACGATCAAGAAAAGACCACCTTTACTTGTCCTTTTGGAACCTACGCATATCGGCGTATGCCTTTTGGTCTTTGTAATGCACCCGCGACTTTTCAGAGGTGTATGATCGCCATATTCCAAGACATGCTAGAAACCTCCATGGAAGTTTTCATGGATGATTTTTCAGTCTTTGGAGAGTCATTCGAAGCTTGCCTTTCTAATCTCGATAAAATGCTCGAAAGATGCGAAGCTGCACATCTTGTTCTCAACTGGGAGAAATGCCACTTTATGGTAACCGAAGGAATTGTGCTTGGCCACAAAATCTCTAGTGCCGGAATGGAAGTCGACAAAGCAAAGGTCGATGTCATCTCAAAACTTCCACCACCAACCAACGTCAAAGCCGTTAGAAGTTTTTTAGGACATGCTGGTTTTTACCGCCGATTCATCAAAGATTTTTCCAAAATATCTCGTCCAATGACAAAACTTCTTGAGAAAGAATCTATCTTTGACTTCGATGCTGATTGCATAAAAGCTTTCGAATCACTGAAATCTCAACTTACTAGTGCTCCGATCATGGTTTCACCTAATTGGTCACTACCTTTCGAACTTATGTGCGACGCAAGCGATTTTGCTGTTGGAGCTGTCTTAGGACAACGCGAAGGGAAACACTTTCGGCCTATATATTTTGCAAGCAAGACACTGAATAGTGCCCAGCAAAATTATACCGTCACCGAAAAGGAATTACTAGCTGTCGTTTTTGCCTTTGACAAATTCCGATCATATCTTGTGCTCTCAAAAACAGTCGTTTTTACCGATCATTCAGCACTCAAATATCTGTTCACCAAGCAAGACGCTAAACCACGCCTTATTCGATGGATTTTGTTACTCCAAGAATTTGACATCGAAATCAAAGACAAGAAAGGAGCAGAGAATCTTGCTGCTGATCACTTATCTCGTCTCGAAAATCCTAATCTTGAGGAATTGAAAGAAGAAGAAATCGATGGTTATTTTCCCGATGAAACTCTCATGACCATCGAAGGAAATGACGATCCTTGGTTTGCTAACTTTGCGAACTACCTCGCCGGAGGGATTCTCAGAAAAGGACTAACTCATGCTCAAAGAAGCAAATTCTTTTCAGAACTTAAATACTATTTTTGGGAAGAGCCATATCTTTTCAAAATGTGTCCCGATGGGATGATCCGAAGATGTATTTTTGGTTCCGAAACTCGTAAAATTCTTGACGAATGTCACCATGGCCCAACTGGGGGACATTATGGTCCTTCCACCACAGCTAAGAAAGTTTTTGATGCTGGATTCTATTGGCCAACAATATTCAAAGAAGCACATACACTTGTTCAAAACTGTGACGCTTGTCAAAGAACCACCAATCTCTCTCGAAGGGATGAAATGCCATTAACAAGCATTCAAGTGTGTGAAATATTCGATATTTGGGGAATAGATTTCATGGGACCTTTCCCTAAATCCCACAAATTCGAATACATTCTCGTTGCTATAGATTACGTGTCCAAATGGGCAGATGCTGAAGCTTTACCGACAAACGATGCTCGTGTCGTCGTTAATTTTCTCAAAAAGCTTTTCGCTCGTTATGGAATTCCCAAAGCACTCATAAGCGATCGTGGAACTCATTTCTGCAATCAACAAATGGAAAAAACCATGAAAAGATATGGAGTTCATCATCGATTTGCGACTGCTTATCATCCACAAACTAGTGGACAAGTCGAAAATACCAACAGAGCTCTCAAAGAATACTGGAAAAAACCGTAAAAGACAATCCATCTTTATGGGCAAGGAAACTTGATGATGCTCTGTGGGCATTTCGTACGGCTTATAAAACACCAATTGGTACAACTCCCTAACAGACTCCTGTATGGGAAGACTTGTCATTTGCCGTTCGAAGTTGAACATCGTGCTTATTGGGCGCTCAGACAATGTAACACCGATCTCAAAATAGCTGGAGAGAAAAGATTTCTGCAATTGCACGAACTCGATGAATTAAGACTCCAAGCTTATTGATAACGCTACACGCGTCGTTCGGGGTCAAGGAAACTTCCTTTTCTTCGAGCAAGTTTTATAACACCCTAGGCAGTGAACCTAATCGTTGTAGTGTAGTAATTAGGGTAAGCCACGGGTATTGATATCGTTCTCTAGGGGAATAGGAATGCTAGTGAGAAGTTACTACGCTAAGGTTGAGGTTGAGGAAGATTATTTTTTATCTTTTTATGTTTTTTTTAGAAAATGAAAAGGTACGAATCTCGGGTATTGGATTTGGGGGGTTTGGTATTGCTACCGATTACTCTACTATTATCTAATTATCTAAGCTAAGGTTGTGATAGTCTATGTCTAATTTGATGTGTACTCGTATGATAGTTTAAAGATGTGTTTACTTAGGTTTTACTACTCCTTAATTATCTCCTATTGATGGTTGATTTGTCACGTCCTTATTCCTAGTTGCGTTGTGATTCTAAGGCTATAGGGCGTGCTTATTTCCCTAACTCTTTGAAACTACCAAAGGGTCTTGTTTACAAATCCTCTAGTGATTTATAGACGCCTACTCTACGGTTGTCCTTGAATACTTTATCCTACAATTACCTAGATAATTATATTCTAAAGTTCACAAAGAAATTTCAAGCATTAAGTACACAACGAATAATCTAGCGCACTCTAGATCATTAGTCAACTAAGATAAGTATCAACCAATCAATATTCAATAATTAAGTTTCATATTCCCTAAGCAAACACACAAATAAATTAGCCGGACATGGAGAACATGCAAGCATACACACAAATAATCAAAGACATAATTAAATTAATGAAGTAAATACTTATCTTGATGTATAATAGGGTTTAGAACCCTAAAATACTGCACAAGAAAGCCTTGGTTCGGTTTTAGGTTTTTACTCCAAAAGACTACACCTCAAAACTGAAAAATTCGGATTCTATATATAAGATTACATCTGCGACGGCGTCACCTTATGTTTCGTGACGCCGTCGTGTCGCCGTCATTAGGGTTTCGTCTTGGCCACGTAAACCTTTCGACGGCGTCACCTTATGACTGTGACGCCGTCCCCTTCAGCTCTGACGCCGTCTTGGCTGCATCTAGGCCGTCTGAGTAGCGACGGCCTATTCCTTTAGAACCTGACGTCGTCCCTTGAAAACATGCAATTTTTCCTCTGAGCCGTCGCAAAATTCCTTCCCGACGGCGTCGCAGATATGCAGTGACGCCGTCGCCTTATGTTTCAGCAGCTTTGAGTGTCTCGATTCTGACTTTGGCCATTTTCTTCGTATATTCGCGCCTTTTCGTCCAAATAAGCATCATTCCAGCATTTTGCCTTCAAGAGACCTAAAAAGTGAAAAGGAACGATATTAAGCAATAACGGATACAAAAGTGATCGAATAAGGGCTTAAATGACCCCTCAAAAAGGTACCTTTTAAAACCTTATCAAATATCCCTACACTTGGTATTTGCTTGTCCTCAAGCAAATGTGCTTTTAGCCAATTAATTTATAAGTTAGGGGTCATGAAGCATCCATTCAAAACGGTCCACAACACATATAAGCCCCGCAAAAGTCATAACAAGCACGGAAATTACATACTAGCACCTCACATGGGGTGTTTGGATACTCACATCTCTCTCGGGTGTATATATGAAATATAACAAATCGGAAATGGAAGATAAACACTCATTAACCGGTCCTAGTACATAGATTACCATAGGCTTGAGAATAGATCAAACCTCCGTCGCTTTGGCGTAAGCACCTAGGAAAGACTATCAAAGAGGTCTTTAAAGGGTTGTAACGTTAGGCTTACGGTAGGGAAATAAGGGTTTGGTGGGATAGGCTATATAGTGGTGGATAGTCAAAAATCTCTATGTTGCAAGTATACGAAGAATGGCGTTGCTAAGCCAAGACTCGACACTCTAAAACTCTAGGCAACGAAAATAAACAAACATAATTTAAAAGATAGATGTAGGATGGTAGCCCGTATGTTTTCGATGTGCATACACTTTTACTCTACCATCCTCTACGGTACATCAAAATGATAGGGATTTATAGACACATCCCTACACTTGAGTTTTTATTACTCTAACACTAATTTGACCCGAATTGAAAAGATCAAAACACTTGGAGTACATTATTATGCAAACAAAGGGAATTTGAGTTTAACGTTCTCTTTCCTATGTTTCATAAACTTTAACTTTTCCCATGAATCCCAATCATCCCAAAACTGTATACAAGGGATATGACTCGACTTAGCAACTCATGCAAGCAACCAGATAATTGAACTAAGGGTTTTGGGTGATAACATAAATTTGCACTAAAAGTGAGTGCAATAAAGGGTAGGCTAAGGCGATTTGGGTGTATATTTGGGGGTGGGGTGTAAACAATGCTCTTCATTGATATTCCGGAAAAACTGAAACATCACGAGAACCGCGAAAAGGATAGGCTCTGAGGGGTTAACTAGGGGTATCGTGTACTAAAGATGAGTACAACGCAAAGGGTGTGGGAGAATTACTCACCCGATGTGGAAGAAGTAATTATATTACAGGTATCAAACAAGGGTTTATCCTAATGCCTCTTATCATTTAGTTAATCCTAACTACACAAGTGTAGTCTCACTAGCGATCTCGGAATGCATCACAAAACAAGTTCTAGAATCTAATATACTACCGGTTCACACTCTAAGCATTAAAGATGAATGCTTTAATTCCTACTAATCTAAGGGCGATCCTCACATTTAGGGTGGAATTTAGGTGGTAAAGGGTTTTTGTGCTAGTCATGCAACTTCCTATCCATGAGACGCTTTTGTTAAGACTAATGGCCCACTCCTATACGTCATGAAAAAATTTTAAATTTGGCTAAAATTACCCTAACCTACATTTCTCATGGTTTATTACACAAATACAATTGGACAAAGCAAATAATCAAGGATAAGCATAGTTTCAAAGTTCCCGTTTTATTTTTCCCTCCCTACACTTAAACTGAACATTGTCCCCAATGTTCCCCGAAAGTATCAAAGTTATGATAATTGGAAGGTAATTAAAAACGAAAGAAACTAATACTCCCCTGATCAGCTCGGTAGGATCCGTGTGTGAAGTGTTGGTTAAATCCTTTCCAAGAAGAATGTATGCGTGAAAAGCTCCTCAATCTTATGTAACTTCTTCTTGATAAATTAAACCTGCACACTTGAAGAAAACAAACAACCCAACGCATCAAACCGAACAAAGAAAAATCACAACAAGATGTAATTCCAGACTTAAATAAGATATAATGCTTGTGGAATGGATGGTTGCAGATTTTCTAGAAAATTAAGACCTGGAAAATTCCAAAAAAATTTATAAGTAGCACAGAAAACGAGAAAAAGTAATCAGATGTTTCTGCTCCTTCCTGACGCCGTCAGGTTGCAATCCTGACGCCGTCAGGTTATCCTGACAAAAACTGTTCTGCGATTTTCTGAAAAAAAATTCTGGAAAATTTACATCTTTAGAATCTGGAAAAATTTCTGCAAAAACATCCATTATGACTCGATACAAGCATTTGACTCGAACAAACAAACATATATATCTTTTATTTAATTGTTATTCTCATGTTTACGTTTCTTTTGAAAACGTGTGTAATCCTCCCTACACTTATCCCTTATGTAAAATACCTTTATATGCAATTAAGACGAGGTTAAAAATAAAATAAAGCATTTTTACAAATTCAAACATGAGAATAAACAATCAATAAAATATATACGACACACAAATAAAAATAAAAACAAATACACATGGGTTGCCTCCCAAGAAGCGCTTGTTTTTGTTCGAGTCACGAGCCTGACTCTACCCTTATTTAACAGATAAAGGGGAAGTTTTCCCTACACTTAAGTTTAAGTGCGGGTGATAGTAGCGATACACACCCTTAGGGTGGAAATATGCCACGTGAGGTGAAGGGAGTGTGTGAATGGCTTCCTTCATCCTAAAACTACCCGGACTAAATTGGTTGATGGGTGGGTCGGTTCCTCGTTTATTTAAGGATGGAAGTAAAGATTGAGGTTCCGGTTCATCAACGCTATGAAATTCCCTAGAACTAAGAGTAAGACTGAGATTACAAGTATTCAAACCTATATTCTCCAGTTGCGTTCGGTTCAAATGTTCTACCTCCATTGGGATTTCTAAAGTCTCTTCTACTACTTCCGGGTAAGTCACGTGCGGTGTGTATGCCTTAAATGATGGTGGGGCTTGTGGGGTACCTTGTGGGTCTAGACTTTTCACTTCATCCTCAATCACATCTACATCATCTATATGCTCGTCATGTATTATTTCCTTAGGTCGTGATGAAACCAATTTTTCGTACGGCTTATAAAACACCAATTGGTACAACTCCCTACAGACTCCTGTATGGGAAGACTTGTCATTTGCCGTTCGAAGTTGAACATCGTGCTTATTGGGCGCTCAGACAATGTAACACCGATCTCAAAATAGCTGGAGAGAAAAGATTTCTGCAATTGCACGAACTCGATGAATTAAGACTCCAAGCTTATTGATAACGCTACACGCGTCGTTCGGGGTCAAGGAAACTTCCTTTTCTTCGAGCAAGTTTTATAACACCCTAGGCAGTGAACCTAATCGTTGTAGTGTAGTAATTAGGGTAAGCCACGGGTATTGATATCGTTCTCTAGGGGAATAGGAATGCTAGTGAGAAGTTACTACGCTAAGGTTGAGGTTGAGGAAGATTATTTTTTATCTTTTTATGTTTTTTTTAGAAAATGAAAAGGTACGAATCTCGGGTATTGGATTTGGGGGGTTTGGTATTGCTACCGATTACTCTACTATTATCTAATTATCTAAGCTAAGGTTGTGATAGTCTATGTCTAATTTGATGTGTACTCGTATGATAGTTTAAAGATGTGTTTACTTAGGTTTTACTACTCCTTAATTATCTCCTATTGATGGTTGAT
>BPTQ01005451.1:59510-70540 GCA_019973895.1 Chrysanthemum seticuspe | reverse complement strand
CTTCATCAGTACTGAATTCCAACGTCAAAGAGCGTGTGAGCATGTTGAAGAATGACGTGGAGACACTGTAGCGGCGAAGCAGACCTGAGGCAGACTTGATGCAGACAACAACATACTATCACTTTCACCACAAAGAACAATAATCAAAGAACAAAGTTAATGATGACGTCAAATCATAACTGCTCAAGGAAAACTATCTCTCTACACTGGGGAGATTGTTCGAATCAATGCAATTCTTCTCACAAGAAAGAAGAATGTCAGAAGACGTCGAAGCTACTATTACATCAACGCCTTCACCGTTTTTCATCACTAACACTTAGGGGGAGATTGTTGGAATCACTCCTAGTTCTAAATCAAGTGTTAGTAATTTACATGTAATAGTTAGCTTAATTATGGTCTTTATGTTTGTTATTAGCCTTAAGCTTATGTAGAAGGCCCATGAGCTTAGGCCCAAGCCCATAAAGGAAATGAAGGGAACTAGGAGTGTTGCCCTAGCTTCCCTCTTATAAATACTCTTGTAAACCTTCATTTGAAGGTTGGTTGTTCAAGTTATTCCTTTCATTCATACTCTACGCGTAACTGTCTTACTATATCGTGTGTGTGTGTGTGTTTGGTTTATTGTTCAATCGCCTCTCTATCTTTCTATTAAGCTTGTGTTGTAAATCTAGTGACCTAACAGGAATATTACAAAATATGTGTATTATGTTAGAAATATTTATCTGTATTATTTCATTCTTATCCCTTTGTAACCCTAACTCTCTAGTATATAAAGAGAGGCATGGAACGTATATTATGTATGCCAAGATGTAACACCAGTAAATGTGTGTGTGTTAGGCGTAGTGCTCTAAACGCCCAGGGTTTATGTGTTTTAGCCTTAAGGTAATCAAGGGTTTCCTTGATCCTTATTACTGTTAGAGATAGGTAATCGTACTACCATTGATCAGGTAGTATTGGGGTTTTTAGTTTATATTGTAGTTGTTAGAGATGATGATGAAGAACCTTAATAATAACAATGATGTTTTGTTTAATCCGTTGTGCATCTAATTATCGTTGTTATTGTTATCCCTAGTGCTCTAAACGATCTTCACAATTGGTATCAGAGCAAGGGGAGCTCGTGATCTAAGGATCTACAAGGTTTTTCGAAGTAAAAGGTAAAAAACTCAAATCTCGAAACAATTTTCGTAACCTATCTGCAGGGCTGTTCTCAAACAGCGATATCTCATTCGTTAACCGTTGGATCGGGACGAAATATTTGCTGGAGGTTCTCTATATATCAATGAAGATTTTCACCAGAGGGATCTTCCACATGAGATCTTAATCGTAAGTTATTCATTGGTGAAAATGGCTGCATAGAAGGTAAAAAGTTTTCAAATTTTAGGGTTTTTCAAAAGAGTTTAGGGTTTCTTCTTCATTCTTTTTGTCAAATTGCTGCTGTAAATCATTTAGATTGTTGAAACTCAATGTAAAATCCCTAAAACGATTCTTATTCTTGGTGAAAAACCAATTTCCGAAACCCTAATTCTTTTACAAACACAAAGTTGCCGAGTTTGGTTTGTGACAACCAGAAGTTAAAGAGAAAAAGCAGGTAGAATGTGAACGAGTGTTAACTAGGGTTTTAAATACCCTAACTGGATGAAATCATTATCATAGGTTGGTGCTACAATGGTGTCTAATATCAGACACATTTTAAGGGTTTTGAATTAACCCTAACTCGACAAAAACATACTGCTACTATTTATTTTTTATAAGCTGTTGCTATGTCATTTGGATTTGGAGGAAAGCAGGTTAGAAGGGTTTTTGTGAAACCATAGTATGAAAGTTAAAGACCATGATCACGACTGAAATTGCAACTCATGCATCTAATTGGCTAATGATGATAGCAGCTTTGATGATCAGTATTTAGGCTTTCATCATATATATCTGCTGTTCACTATGCTGTTAAAGTTGAATTCGTCTGTGGGATGATTTGGTGTCGAGGACGCATAAAGATTAAGGTTAATGGAACGTTAAAGAGCAGGTTTGGGTATTCACATGTCAATACTGCTACTGATTCCATGGTTAGTACTGCTTTTGTACGATTAATACTGCTTATACGTTTAGTACTGCTAGAAGGTTTTTTTGGTACTGCTTGAAGACTTAGTGCTAGTTAATATGCTAGTACTGCTACTCTTTTACTTAGTAGTGCTGTTCGATACTTAAGCTGCTCGACAAAGAAACTTCGTACTACTACTTGTTCACTTAGTATTGTCCGTTTTATGTTAGTACTGCTCGACTTACTCGTAGGATTGTTACATTTTAATACTGTCCTTGAAAGATTAAGTGCTGCTGATTGGTTGTCACTTGTGTGCTAGGATCATGGGTCGGTGATTTCTTATGTTACTTCTAATCAGTTGGTCGGTGTTTCAGTATTGGTTTACATGCATGAGTTAAATATTTTGTATTCTCATAATCGTGGATTTAATTGTTGGCAACATGTTATACATGGCTAAGTTTTGAAAGAGTATAGAAGTATGACATTTGAGTATTTTGTTTTGTGTAAAGAGAGTTGGACAGTACATGTTTTGTGAAGATGTCGAATTTATTTGTGACACACAAGGAGTTTGGATTTTTGGATATGGAGATGTTGGACATGGTGATTTTGGACAGAAGATACACACATGGGATATTAGTATACACACACATGAGATTGGTATTGGAATGTTTGGTAAAGTAGTTATCGTGTTCACGTTTAGGGGACGATTTTTTTATTTTCTACATGGTTTCTACTGCTCAACCGAAGAACTACTCTTCATTGATTACTACTTGGTCACAAATACTATTATAGTCATTCTTAGTAATCTACTTGGTGCTCGTTCATGGATGAAACTAAATGTATTTGTTACTATGGTGGTTAGTAATTTAAAAAGTTCTTAGGGTGTTCGTTAACCATAGAACTGTTTTACGTTGTCTACTATAGCTTGATATAGGATATTGTTGTTGTCATCTTTCAAACCTAATGCGGAATTAGGATGCTCATTCATGGCTGGTACAACATGGTGTTCGCTATTATTGTTGGTTAGTTATTTTCCAAGTTCTTATGGTTACTACATGCATCATTCAAGGGGAAGGTTTTTACAATTGCTAGTCATTATTACTACTTCTGGTTTAAGTTTCTTTTGTCTTGAGTTCATTTATAGCAAACTTTTTGGTATTCTTCATGGAGGGTAGTTCGAGACATTGGAAGGCTAGATTGGTAGTGTGATATTGATTAGTGGTTGTCAAAATCAAAGTGCTTATATTCGCGGTTCTCCTAGTAGATTATGTCAAAAAGAGGAAGAAGTACTTAGAAGCTGAAACTTGAAGATCCTTGGTGATATTGCATGATTAAGGGGAAGTCGTTATCTTTCATATATTTTAGCTTCAGGGGAAGTTCGTGATTATGTGGTTTTGTCATTATCAACTAGGAGAAGATCGTTGGGTCTAATATTTGAGTTGATAAGACAAAACATGTGAAAGATGAATGACTAAAGAAGACAAAGGATGAAACTTAAATGTTAGGAATATTACAAAATATGTGTATTATGTTAGAAAGATTTGTCTGTATTATTTCATTCTATCCCTTTGTAACCCTAACATTCTAGTATATAAAGAGAGGCAGGAAACATATATTATGTGTGTCAAGATGTAACACTAGTAAATGTGTGTGTTAGGCGTAGTGCTTTAAACGCCTAGAGTTTATGTGTTTTAGCCTCAAGGTAATCAAGGGTTTCTTTGATCCCTATTACTGTTAGAGATAGGTAATCCTACTATCATTGATCATGTAGTATTGGGGCTTTTAATTTGTATTGTAGTTGTTAGAGATGATGACGAAGAACCTTAATAATAGCAATGATGTTTTGTTTAATCCGCTGTGCATCTAATTATCGTTGTTATTGTTATCCCTAGTGCTCTAAACGATCTTCACATGTTGTTTGCTTTCCACTTTAGGTTGGGTTATCAACCAAAAATACATTAATTCATTGTTTGGTATAAAGAGATGACTACAAATTAGGCATCAACCCCACTGAAAAGTACTATTCAAAACACCACCTATATAATCGTCATGAGTGCGTTTAGTGGACCTTACATTACTTTTTCTCTTTATCTCTCTTATATTTACTTCTCTTTCTCTCATCTTTGTTACTATTATTTTTTTATTATAAAAATTAATATAAATTATTTTTCTCTCATAAACTTACCCCAAATCTAAATTTTAAACCAAATCCAAATCTAATTCCAATCCCGTCTACAAACCAAACGGACCCTAAATTATTAGAAATTATTAGTGATGACATTGTCGGCACTAAGTTGCAATGGCCCACATCCGGTAAGTCTTAGCATTGAAAAGAGCGAGCCCCAAATGTCATCCCTAATTACATTGGATTTGTCTTCGCGAAGTTAGTGACAATATAGTCGTCATTAAATAACTGATTTTTTCCATTTAATAAATGATTTTTTTTTCATTTTATAAAAGATTTTAAATTGCAAAATAAATAAAATAACAAAATAATTAGTGAAGACAATGTCGTCGCTAAGTAAATGATTTAATTTATTTTTTCATTTTAGAAATGATTTAAACTGCAAAATAAGGGGGGAAAAAAATAGTGACGACAATGTCGTTGCAAATAAAATATTTGCAGTTTAAAATTAATTTATAAAAAGTATTTTAGTTTTATTAAAAATAGATAAATAAAACTATTGGAGATTATTAGTGATGACATTGTCGTCACTAAGTGGCGATGGCCCACATATGGTAAGTCTTAGCGTTGAAAAAAGTGGGCCCAAATTTCGTCACTAAATATATTGGATTTGTTATCGCGAAGTTGTTTGGTGACAAGTTTTTTTAATGAGAAATTTGTGACGATTTGTCGTCACAGAAATACTTTACTGACGACACCCTGTAATTTGGTGACGACTTTGTCGTCATCAAAGGTGTTTATACTTGTAGTGTGATTGAGGGCATGAGGCGACTTGGGTATATTGTGGAGCCGTGACTCGAGTCAGCACTGCTCACATGCCGTGCCGAGCCATCGACTTAGAGGGATTAAAATATTATGGCTAGTGGGTTCTCCACTTAATTTCTACGGTTCATTGCATGTTGTACTGTAAGGTTCCCAAACAATCATATATCAATCACACAATGAAAGATATGTAGAAAACTTGAAGAGGGGAGGGGGGGGGGGGTTAAATAGGTTTACTTGGTTAGAATTAACTACAAGTTAATCTATCCAAGCTCCATGGCTTAGCAATGTTGTTTGAAAAACAGTTTAACAAGTTAAAAACGGAAGTAAAATAGACAAGAGTTTTTCAACATTTATATTCATATTAGAAATCCTAGAAATCCTAGAAATCTCACCTTTGGAAATCCTAGAAATCTCAACATACCATGTTGCATAGGACATCTTTTCGTGGCAAACGCCTACATTGATCGCAAGTCCCCGATAAACATCATAACTAGCACGTGCTATAATTGGGTGATGAAAAAGCCTATCCCAAATAGGCAAGACCACAATGATCCTAGAGTTAGATGTAATTTCCTTGGTAAAATTAAGGGATTGCCCGTCTATGTAGGTAGTTTCACGTACCTTACGGATTTTGTGATTGTGGAGGATATTAGTACAACCATAGATCCTAGTTTGTCCCATGTAGTTCTAGGAAAGCCATTCGTAGATAGCACCGGGATGAATTATGATCCGTCGTTTGGGATAGTTAGATTCAAGGATGATACCTGTAACATATTGGATTTCATAAACACATCAAATCATATCAACAAGGGGCGTATGGTTTAGGTTTTAGAGAGAGAAAGTGGAAGAGTTTAGGGAACTTAGTGAGACAAAGAAAAATGATATTATGAAACTCCAACCCTCTACCTTGGGAGGTAGAGGGTATTTATAGTTTCTTACAAGACACACCTGCTACGGGCTGTGGATCAGGCATACAGTGGGTAAAGACCCGTCCGTCCTCCACGGTGTTACTTAACAAACTACTCATTAACATTACGTGACTACGACTACGAGCTTTATAACGAATACATATACTTGAGGTGACCGACTCTATAACTACCGGATTGTTCTTGGATTCTTGATTAAGATCTTTGCTCTGTAGTTCGTAGCTTTTGATTCTTCATGTTTCGCATGTTTTGTTGACTCAAGTGGAGGTCTTTAACTGATCCACGTGATGATGAGTGTTGAGCCAGCTTTGAGATCATCTGCCACCATAAATCTCTGACTCATCCTTTGTAGCGTTGCCATCATGTGACGTTGTGACTTTTGGACCGACATGCTCACATTCTGGATCATGATTTCTTCTCATCAGAGTTGCGGAAGCTTTTGTTGATTCATGATATTTGCAGCAGCATAGCAGAAGCATGGAGTAAAATATCAGAGTCGTTGATGAAGATATGCACTTATCATGAATTCTTTAGACATGAATGTGATGTGTGAGCATGCGGTTATGGAATGACTTTTCAATTCTGATCAGCTGCGACTGTCGGGTTTCCCTGCATACAACAGTTAGCAATAAAGCACACAAAAATGTCTTTGATCACTTTTGTTGAATTGAGGTACACGGCCCACGGTTCCCCGTTGATCAGTACAAGTACTTCCTGTGATCAGGTAGAATTCCGAAGAACCTTCTTGACAGGGTTTCGCAGCTGCTCTAGCCGTTCTCAAACCAGAACGTCTCAAAGAAGACAACACGGAGTGAGTAAACTAGCGAATTAAGATTCACTCATTGACAAAAAAGATTTGAAAACAATCGTGTATTGCTTGTTATAAAGGGTTTTGCAATACAACGAAGGTTTTATGAAAATATGTTATCAATCATAAATACGCTTTTAATTTTTTAAGACATAATACACAGTCGACGTGCTAAAGAAAAGAATTTTTGTGCACATCGACCGGTTTTTCAAAGGTATCCGTCAATCCATTTCCTAGACCAAGGTTGATTCAAGGTCTGAATCACCCTATCGTTTCTGTCCAGTTGTCACATGTTTGATCTATTGGATAGATCTCACATGTCACCTACCAAGAGCTTGTTTGATGTTGGCTCTAGAAGGTTTTCCATCTTCATTGTGAATATGTGAACATATCACTCAGATGTTCTGGCAATACCACAAGGATAATGCGTAGGACTCTTAAGATATATTCTCACTTTCCACATTGTGTGAAACAGTGAGTCTTCATTAATTGTGTTCTAGTGAAATTTATTGATGATCTCGTGGCTCTAGACTCAATAGTGCACATTTGGTTCCTATGCCGGAGACTAGGGAGAGGGTCTCCTTCTTAAATATCAACAATCTCTAAAAGAAAGTCGATAGATAATTTAGGTTCCCCGTGAGAATGAAACAAGTCCTTTTAAGAGGAACTTGAGTAGTTTGGGAAGTTGTAGTGCAGTGGGTCACTGGGTCCATGACGTCATGTCTTCAATACCGGTGTTACCTTGGTAACCACCAGTAGCATATGAATTGAACCCGGTTTCTGCCTTAAAGTTGAAATATTGGAGGGCTATTTCTTTTCACCCTTTTCTCATTCATTTCTTTTTCATTCTTCAACCCCTTCAGTGCTTACCTAGATTTCATAACTACAACCTTGTTGGGTTTGTTCCAGTTCTAGCTCTATCTCAGTCCGCACTCTTCCCATTTCTCCCTTTTCTTCTTTTTCCATCATACTTAA
Organism: Chrysanthemum seticuspe; assembly: GCA_019973895.1. Lineage (NCBI taxonomy): Eukaryota > Viridiplantae > Streptophyta > Magnoliopsida > Asterales > Asteraceae > Chrysanthemum > Chrysanthemum seticuspe. The sequence goes on along the minus strand of BPTQ01005451.1, from coordinate 62,849 downwards.
GGACTTCTACACTATCTAGTGGATTGTCCCTGGGTAGATCCCTCTGGCTCTGGCGGGATCGTGGGAACGAATACCTAACCTAACCATCCTTATATCTCCATGCATAAAGTAAATTTGGTCGGTCTTTTGGTATTATTCTTCTACCATTGAAACCAATTGAAAACCATTTAAATTCAATTCAGGTACTTGTGATACATGATCAACGTATTTTGTACCTGAATCTGTTAGGAATTAGAAATTCCATGTTAAAGTGTCGGTCACCCCAATTATGGTCTAGCATAAGTTAGCTCATAGACATATCGTTTATTACGTTATTTAGTAGTTTATTAGTTAGTTTGTAGCGTAGAATAGTTTAGTGTAACACCGTGGAGGAAGGACGGGTCTTTACCCACTGTATGCCTGATCCACAGTCCGACAGGAGGACGTATTTGTATGTTACTATAAATACCCCTTCCATCCATGGAAGGGGTGGTGCTTCTCAATCTAACATTTGATAATTTACAAAGCAGGTCTCTAGCAAGAAACACCCTCTCTTATCTTTCTCTCTCTAAATGGCTAACATGTATTTTCATCATCCAAGACCACCCGAATCATCAAACACAATACGTATTACGATCCTTCATTTGGTACCAGAGCCATGGTTATTGTGTTTTGATGTTTTTGTGTGGTTTTGAATCTTGTTTAAACTGTTGTTATTGTCCTGGATTAACTGTATTTTACAAGTATTGTGAATTCTTCTTTTGGTCAAAAACTGTCACTTGGGCTATTCAAGTTTTTCACAACTGTTTTGTGTCATGTTTTTTGTCCAAACAGTCTTCACTTTCATCTTGAGTGATATTTTTGTACCAATCTTTATCTGGGATAATAATCATGGGTCAAAATGGTCAGATTCAAGTAGTCAAAACGGGTATTATTTGGTGTCTTTATGCTACTTTTGTGGGTAACTCTTGCCATAATTTTTGAGGTCAAAACTGATGCAGTCTTTATCATATTTTCTGGGTTTTGCAACTTGGCTGAAAATATGGTCATATTGTTTCTTCAAAGCGACTTGCTAACATGTTGTCCAGATACTATGAATCTCAGTAGCGACTTGCCATGAGTCTTTACTCATGGTAGCGACTTGTTCCAAGTAGCGACTTGAGACAAGTAGCGACTTGTGACAAGTAGCGACTTGAGACATGTAGCGACTTGTTACAAGAAGCCTTGTGACCACTAGCGACTTGACAGAAATGTAGAAGAAGAATCAACAATATGACCATGACTACTTGACCACACCCATATTCACATCAATAACCCAACATCTAAACCAAGTCTACTAATCATTATCAACATTTATTCTACACAAACAATAATCAATCATCATTCATCACAAGTCTTATTTAGTCATCTCAACTATCACAGGTCTCTACTCATGCTTACATAGAAATAATTAAGATAATTAATACAATTAGATCTTAGTTTTGTCGTGTGCTTTTTCAACTCATATTCGATCTTAAGGATCATTCGCACGACAATAACCCATCATCAATTCACTTTTTGAAGTCTCAAGCCTCATTTAACTATTCGAATTCTTTAAGAAAGTCCAAGATATCCTTCTCAAACTCTCTTTGCCATTCGTGTTCTACATCTATAGATTCATTTGAAAAAGAGAAGATCTCAGATTTGCTCTATTTTAATTCATAGATCATTTAAAATCATTTATGAATAGAGCAAGACTCATCATTGATCTAATTTTTATTTATTCGAGCCAAAAGACAACCAAAATAACAACCATGTTTTTTTTCTTTGATCCGGTAATTAAATTAAATACATGTCAAAAGCTCAAAGGAAAAACTAAGTATGATACGAGATCTCAGCTTTGTTCATCTTTGTGAATGGTTCCAAACACTCATAGATCTCGAAAGATCTACTCACTAATGAACGTGTGCTTCATTGATCAATTTTGGAGGATCACTCCTTTTATGTCTGAATGATTGAAGTTAGAACAAAACCATTATTGATTTCGTCTCAATTCCTGATTCGGTTAAAAAGATGAAAAACGATAAACATTTATTAAAACCTACCGTGTCTCATGGCCATCCCTGTGGCGTTGGTTGCAAGCTCATGCCATCCCCGTGGCTTTCTCTAAGTTTGATTATCCTCAGAACCGGGTGTGATTATACCAGAAAGAGGCGGACTGCTTTTGTGTTAGAGAGATTATTTAGGGTTTGATCAAAATTAGGACGGGATAGTAGCAGATATATGTGGAGAGAGGCGGAATTATGATGAGGATTTTTAGGGCATGGATGTATTAAGTGGTCATTATATACCAACGTTTTTTGAGGGTAAGCTTGATATGGATCCGGATTTACTTGGGCCGAAATAAGAATAGGTGGGCCAGAAATCTCACGTGAAGTATTGGGCCGTATGGTGATAACGAGTTGTATTGGACTGAGTAGGTCTTTTAACAATACCGGGTTGGAAATTTAATGAGTGTGATTTGGTGGATCTGGTTTTACTCATATTTATGGGCCTTTAATTGGTTATGGAACTGAATTAATCTCGGATGGACATATTGGACAATTCTAACATTAGGCTGATTAACAGTGTGTCAAATTATATCGAATGTGTTTAAAATTGTGCCATGTTTCTAAGGTGTTATCTTTTTTGATAGTGAAATCATGAATATTTTATGGGCGAATTATGGTTATAATCTCTCTTAGACCATGAGAACTGAGACTTGGGCTTGAGTAAGGAAATTCTTTCAAATTCCTTTTTCGGTAAAGCATTATATAAAACCATTTTTGCTTCACTATTTTTCGAAAGCTTTTTCTTCATTTCATCATTTAGTTTATCATGAGGTATGTTAACTAAATTTCCCTTATCATCATTTGAGGTAGCCTCAAAATCACCTTCAACAATAATGTACCAAAGATCAATATCTTTAGACATGAACTTTGATTACCAAAATATATAACCTTTTTATCTAAGCTTTGTATACACTTCAGATTTCTATAACTAGAAACCATGTAATAACAACTTCCACTAAAACTCCGATGGAGTTTACTACTATTCCCTTTAAATCAATTGTATGGAGTACTATTTGATTTACTACTTTACTTCTTTTTCGAAAGCTTTTTATCACTTCGTTTTTACCAAAATATATTACGAAATGGCTTTTTCCTTAAACTTTCTTAAAGGAATGAGTTCGGGTTCAGAGTCAAGAGTACCAGATTCTCTCTAATATTGGTATTAAGCGGGTATTTTATAAGTACTAAAGTGATAGTTTTTTCTATTGTGGAATCTTTGTACCGTGTTAAAATTTGTGTAAGCTATATTAAACTGTGTGACAATTAGTCG
>BPTQ01005451.1:0-42420 GCA_019973895.1 Chrysanthemum seticuspe | reverse complement strand
GGATTTGGGTTCTTTTTAAGCTGCACTAACAGGCTTGACATTTGTGAGCTTATTTTCTCTTTTTCCTTTTGTATGCAGTTTTCATATTGTACTTCTATTTTTGTCATTAAATAGCTTAGATAAGTTTACTTAGTAGTAATTAGGACACTAGAGTTAGTGTAAATGGTTAAATGAGTTAAATAAGTAACTAGTTAGTTTAAAATTTGCTAAACAGTCTCTAAAGTGGTGTTTGGTACAGCTAGTTTGTTTAAGCTTGAGTTGTTGTTTATGCTTAAAACCTGCTTACTTAGTCTCAATATAGGTCCTTTGAATCATTTGAGTCAGTTAATTGGTCATTAGAATGCTCCAAATCAAAATTTCTCTAAACTGTCTTAATATGCCTATCTGTTGGATCTTAAGAAAACCAAAAACTTGTTTCATGCTTAGAAATTATTAGAGTAGCTTGCAGTAGTTTTATTATACCATTAAACATCATATTCAGTCAACAAATTAGGATTAAAGTTCAAGAAAGTCAATTATATCATAATTTGTCAAAAGTCAAAACATGCAAAAGGCAGTTTTTGGCCAACTAGAAGGATTTTTCTTGGGTTCATTCTTGGACCAAATCAAATGAAACTCTGGGTTTTTAAAGTTCAACAGGTCTACTTTCTTATTGTTATTTTAGTAGATTTTTAGTAATTTTTATAAGCTCTACATAAGCTTGTCAAACAGGGCTCAGTTGCCCTGTTCACCAAAACTCAGTCCAAGCTGAGTGTTTCTCAGTTTTGTGCAGCCCTTGCACATTGCTAAGTTGAGCTCAACTAGGTCTCATCTTTAGCTTATAGTTAGCCACCCAGGTCCTCTTGAGGTTCCAATTTGTGGTTTTCAAATTCAGCTTATTGTGTGGCTTATTGCTTGGCTTAAAGTAGTACCCTCACCACTGTTTTTAGCACTAATCTCAAATAAGCCAAATCTGTGCATTGTGTAAATCAGAGGTTTAAGCTAGTTGAAATTTGTTGTTTTAAAGTACTTTTAGCATTTCATAGCTTCTGTGTTAAGTTGGTAGCTTGTGGTGATCATTTGGCTTATTCAAGTGCTTATTACATAAGCACTTATATTGCAGTTTCTTATTCCTCCACATAACCACATGTTTTTCTATTTTTCTTAGATTCATAACATTATTTTAGAGTTTTCCTGAAATTTTCATAATTTTCCAACACTGTTTGCTATTTTTCTAAATTAAAAACAGTTTTTAGGTAATTTTAAATAGCTTTTAATACAATTAAATCAAAAAAAGTCCAAAAAAATAATTTTTCATTTTTATTAAGTTTAGATAAATATAAAAAGTAAAAAAAGTAATTTTCCAGATTTTTCATAGTTTATTTTGTAATTTTTAGTAATTTAATTAGTTTTTAATAGTTTAAAATTCATAAAAAATAGAAAAATAATAAGAAAAATATAAAAATAGTTTTGAAAATTCTTTTTTGTTATTTTAGATTTTTCCAAGTCATAATTTTATTTTTATAGCTTTATTTCCTATTTTCTTGTAATTTAGGTTATTATTAAATAGTTAAAAATAGTTTTTAATTAATAATAATTAGATAAATAGTTATAAAAATAATTTTCTTTTTCTTAAAATTTTCTTTTATCATTAGGTTTGTAAAAATATCATTTTCATATTTTTAGGATTAATATTGTGTAAGTTTCACGTTTTTATTTGTACGTCACGTAGTTTTTTATTCAGTTTTGTAAAAACATAAAATCAAAACCACTAGTTTAAAATTAGTGATAGCGTTTATTTAATATAGTTAATCTTTTTAATTTCCTTTAATTTGCATTTAAGTCGCTGTAATTTACAAATCTTTTCTTTAGGTAATTATCCATCAAAATCCTTACTGATCACTATCCTTAGTGGTTATTCGACATCTGATTGTGTTAAACACCAGTCATCCTCCGTGGGACTTAACGACCCGGGAATCCACTGTATTCTCCTGATCTAAATTGCATTTGGTGTGTGAGCTGTTTTAAGTTCCTTACGGCTGGTCATTCACAAGTGGCTAGCTCGCGTGAGAAAACTTGACGGTTTTGCACCAATCAAATTTTGGCGCCGCTGCCGGGGAGGCTGTAAGCGTGTTCTAAGCATTTTTCAGACCCGTACTTGCACATATACCACCTTTTGTAAAAATATTTTTTTTTGTAAAGTTATAACAAAATCAAAAAGTTCATTAACACTTTTCCTAAAGTGTTAAAAACACCAAACAAAATATAAAACAACAAAACAATCGTAACGTTTTCTAGCTTGTATTTCTTTTAAGGTGATTCTTAAAGAAATATGATTTGGTTAAACGAGACGATACCAAAAATATTGTCCAAAAGTTTTTAAACCCATCAGCACAAATCTATACCTACGTCTTTTCAGTGGTACTTAATATATACATAAAAATCAACCACCGCAAATCAAGGCAGTACACCTACTAACTGGGGGTGTGACCATAATAAGTTCCCGAACATCAGATTTAAAACTTGCCTTTGTGTCCTTGTGATTTGGTGTACCTTTTTCAAAGAAGCCATTTCATTTGTGATTATTGGTTAAGTTCACTTGTCGTTTTGCCTCGCATTTGTTTTGAAAACTGATTTTTATACTTAGTGCATGCGCACTCGTTCTTCCAGTTCTACAAGTCCACTTTCAGAACTTGGAAAGATTCCTCGTAGACGTAGAGGACGTTCTGCTCCTTCAGCCGTGACTGAGGAACGTTTACCACCACCACCACCTGCCGTAATGGCAGAAGACAAGCCGATGAATGAGCTTCTCCAAGCACCCATCGAGGGTTACGGAGATGCTATTGTTGTCCCAGCCATCGTGGCTGATACTTTTGAGTTCAAAACCGGGTTACTTAATCTGGTAACCCAAAGCCAATTCTATGGTTTTGAGCGGGATGATCCTCATGCACACATTCGATGGTTTAACAAGATTGCATCTACCATCAAGTACAAGAATGTCCCACATGAAGCTATCAAGCTTCTTCTGTTCCCATTTTCTCTAGAGGGACAAGCCCGGAATTGGCTTGAGAAACAACCCCCTCGTTCCATTGAAACATGGGAAGATCTTGTCACAAAGTTTGTTAACGAATTCTATCCTCCATCCCGAACTACAAGTCTTAAGAATGAGATAATGAAATTCTCTCAAAGATTTGATGAATCATTCGGGGAGGCATGGGATCGTTACAAAGAATTGCTCCGTAAGTGTCCGCATCATGGTTTTTCTGAGTTAATGCAAATGGATACTTTCTACAATGGTCTGAACCAGACTAATCAAGACTCTTTGAATGCCTCCGCGGGAGGTAATTTCTTGAGCAAGACCACAAAAGAAGCCTTGCAAATCATTGAAAACAAGTCCCAGGTCCGTCCTTTCCGCACAAAGACACATCATACTGAGTCTAATGCTGGACCTTCTACTTCATCTCCCGTGAGTACATCTAGCACCGATGCTAAGATTGACAAACTCACGGATATTGTTCAGGCTTTGGTTCTTGCTAACCAAAAGAAAGTCACTTTCACATAGACACCATCATATGGTGAAGTGAAGAAAGTTGAAGTTTGTGTTACTTGTGGTGGTCCTCATGCATACTACAACTGTACTGCCACCGATGGTAGTCCGTTTGAAGCTAATGCTATAGCCGGTACTTCAAATCAAGGAAGTAATCAATACCGTCCTCAGAATGAACCAAACTACCGTGCTAACACTTATCAGGCACCACCCGGTTTCAACCAGAATCCTAACCGGAATCAGAACCAACCAAGAATGAACCAAGGTTATCAAAACCAAGGTAATTTCTATTCCGGACCCAATCAAGGTTTCCAACATCAAGGAAATCTTAATCAAAACACTTACAATCGAGGGAATCAATTTCAGGGGAATATGAATCCTAATCAAGGGAATTCTGGCTATAATCAGAACATAAGGCCTCAAATTATCCCTCCACCTCCTCCTGTGTCAACATCTGATGAGCTTTTAAAGCAATTTATGAAGACTCAAGAGGAGACAAACAGGTTGTTGGTCAGTCAGATCGCTGAATTAAAGAAGTCTTTACATGATCGACCCTCGGGCTCAGGTACTTTACCTAGCAACACGATCGCTAATCCGAGGGGCGATGCAAAGGCGATCACAACCAGAAGTGGTACTTCATATGATGGACCTGCTATTCCTACTACCTCTTCTTCTTCTCTCCCGAAGGTAGTGGAAAGTGAACCTGAGGCGACAAAGGACAAGGAACTTCCTACTAATAACGGAGGTACCAGCACTGTCCATCCTCAGGTTGTCCCGAAACCCAATACCAAACCTGGAGTTGTTTTTGAACCTCCAGTTGGTAACCCCAAATCCAAAACTTCTATTCCTTACCCATCACGTTTACATGAGCAAAAGCTCCGCGAGAAAGCCAGTCAACAAATGGAAAAATTCTTTCAAATTTTCCAAGAACTTCATTTTGACATAAGCTTCGCGGATGCTATCATGTTGATGCCCAAGTTTGCATCAACTCTCAAACACATGTTAAGCAACAAGGAAAAGCTGTTTGAAATGGCTAAAACTCCTCTGAACGAGAACTGCTCTGCAGTTATCTTGAAGAAGCTTCCCGAGAAGCTTGGAGATCCTGGAAAGTTCCTCTTACCTTGTGTATTTCCAGGAATGGTTGAATGCTTTGCCTTAGCCGATCTTGGTGCAAGCATAAACCTGATGCCTCATTCAGTATGGAAGAAACTTTCTCTTCCGGACCTTACTCCTACATGCATGACTCTCGAGCTTGCAGATCGTACAATATCCCGTCCTCTTGGAATTGCCGAGGACGTATTTGTGAAAGTAGGGAAGTTCCATTTTCCAGCTGACTTTGTAGTTGTTGATTTCGATGCTGATCCACGGGTTCCTCCCATTGTTGGAAGAGGATTCCTGAGAACGGGCCGTGCTCTCATTGATGTATTTGAGCAAGAAATCACATTACGTGTTGGTAATGAAGCTGTCACCTTTAACCTTGATCAAACTTCGAGGTACTCCGCAAACTATGATTCTGAGTCGGTTAACCGAATCGATATCATTGATGTTGCTTCTGAAGAGTACTCTCAAGAAGTTCTTGGTTATTCTCATAATTCTGTGAGTGGGGATCCCACCACATCTTCTCAACCTATCATAGCCAATTCTACTCCTTCTCTCACTCCGTTTGAGGGAAGCGACTTCATCTTGGAAGAGATTGAAGCATACTTGGCTAGTGATTCTGTTCCATGGGAAATTGATCACGCTCCAATTAACATCGAGGGGGACATACTTCTCATTGAGAAGTTGCTTAAAGATGATCACTCATCAACCCCTCACACGAGTGATGCAATTCCAGAAGAGATTAATCACCATGAGATTAATTCTGAGGGAGATATTCTTACTCTTGAGAAGTTGTTAAATCAGGACACTTCTACTCCTCTCCCTCCCGTCAAGCTTCATAACAAGGAAGTCAAGTCAGTTGAGAAAACTGAAGAATTTCCTGAAGTCGAACTTAAGGACTTACCACCTCATCTCGAGTATGCATTTCTTGAAGGCGATGATAAATTGCCTGTCATTATTGCTCGAGATTTGAGTAAAGATGAAAAGACTGCTCTCATAAAGGTCTTGAAGTCACACAAGCAAGCAATTGCTTGGAAACTCTCCGATATTAAGGGTATCAACCCTGAATTTTGTACTCACAAAATTTTGATGGAAGATGACTTCAAGCCAGCAGTTCAACATCAGAGAAGGGTGAATCTAAAAATCCATGATGTTATCAAACAAGAGGTTATCAAACTTCTTGATGCAGGATTGATTTACCCAATCTCAGATAGTCCTTGGGTTAGCCCGATTCACTGTGTTCCTAAAAAGGGTGGCATAACTGTTGTCACGAATGAAGAAACCGAGTTAATTCCAACTCGGCTGGTTACGGGATGGCGTGTGTGTATTGACTATCGTAAGTTAAACGACGCCACCCGTAAAGACCATTTTCCTCTACCCTTCATGGACCAAATGCTTGAGAGATTAGCAGGGAATGAGTACTATTGTTTCCTTGATGGTTTCTCGGGTTACTTTCAGATCCCCATTGATCCACAGGATCAAGAGAAGACCACATTCACCTGCCCGTACGGAACTTTTGCCTACAAACGTATGCCTTTTGGCTTATGTAATGCTCCTGGCACGTTCCAACGATGTATGATGGCCATATTCCACGACATGATCGGGGAAACAATGGAGGTGTTTATGGATGACTTCTCAGTCATTGGGGATTCATTTCAGACATGTCTCTCCCACTTAGACAAAATGCTCAAAAGGTGTGAAGACACCAATCTCTGTCTAAATTGGGAGAAGAGCCACTTTATGGTCAAAGAAGGCATAGTCCTTGGCCATAAGATTTCCAAAAACGGGATTGAGGTCGATAGAGCAAAAGTCGATGTTATTGCTAAACTGCCTCATCCTACTACCGTCAAAGGTATTAGGAGTTTTCTTGGTCATGCCGGGTTCTATCGTAGATTCATTCAAGATTTCTCTAAAATCGCTCGGCCTATGACCCATCTTCTTGAAAAAGAAGCTCCTTTTATCTTCTCTCCTGAGTGCGTCGAAGCTTTTGAAACACTAAAGAAAAAGCTTACGGAAGCACCCATTCTAGTTGCCCCCGAATGGGATCTACCCTTTGAGCTCATGTGCGATGCAAGTGATTTTGCTATCGGTGCAGTCTTGGGGCAACGAAAAACCAAGCATTTTCAGCCTATCCACTACGCGAGCAAGACAATGACTGAAGCTCAAACCCATTACACCACTACAGAAAAAGAACTATTAGCTGTGGTGTATGCGTTTGAGAAATTTCGGCCATACCTCATCTTGACTAAATGCGTGGTGTATACGGATCACTCGGCTCTCAAATATCTCTTTGCAAAACAAGATGCAAAGCCGAGACTGATCCGTTGGGTTCTCCTCCTCCAGGAATTTGATATCATTATACGTGATAAAAAAGGAGCTGAGAACCTGGCTGCTGATCATCTGTCCCGATTAGAGAACCCTCACCAAGATGTTTTCGAGAAAAAAGAAATAAATGAAACATTTCCTCTCGAGACACTCAATGCGGTTTCTATTCGTGGAGACTCTTCTACCCCATGGTTTGCTGACTTTGCAAATTACCATGCGGGTAACTTCATAGTGAAAGGGATGTCGTCCCAACAGAAAAATAAATTCTTTAAGGATGTGAAACATTACTTCTGGGACGACCCCTACTTGTTCAAATTTTGCGCGGATCAAGTCATCTGGCGATGTGTGTATGGTCAGGAAGCTATTGACATTCTCAAATCTTGCCATGCTGGACCCACCGGGGGCCATCATAGTCCAAACTACACCGCCAAAAAGGTGTTTGATTCCGGGTTTTATTGGCCCACTATCTATAAGGATGCCCACGAATTTGTTAAAGCCTGTGACGCTTGTCAACGTCACGGGAATATCTCATAAAGAAATGAAATGCCGCAAAACGCCATTCAAGTGTGTGAGATTTTTGACATCTGGGGCATTGACTTTATGGGGCCATTTCCTTCTTCTCGCGGTAACAAATACATACTCGTGGCCGTTGACTACTTGTCAAAATGGGTTGAAGCTAAGGCTTTGCATACCAACGATGCCCGAGTTGTGGTGAAATTCTTGAAATCTCTTTTTGCTAGGTTTGGAACTCCACGAGCCATAATCAGTGATCGTGGTACGCATTTCTGCAATGACCAGTTTGAAAGAGTCATGCAGAAGTATGGTGTAACTCACCATCTCTCTACTGCGTATCACCCCCAAACAAGTGGGCAAGTGGAAGTTTCCAACCGGGGGATTAAAAGAATTCTTGAGAGGACGGTTGGCGAAAATCGTGCCTCTTGGTCGGATAAGCTAGATGACGCACTCTGGGCCTTCCGTACAGCTTATAAAACACCCATCGGGTGTACTCCATACAAGCTTGTGTACGGAAAGGCATGTCATCTGCCGGTTGAGCTAGAGCACAAGGCATACTGGGCCTTGAAGCATGCCAACTTCGATATTCAGACAGCTGGTGATCACCGGAAAGTTCAAATGAATGAATTAAATGAACTCCGTGATCAAGCATACGAGAACTCTTTGATCTACAAAGAAAAGACAAAGAAGATTCATGACTCTAAAATCAAGAACCGCGTTTTCAACGTTGGTGATCGAGTCCTTCTTTTCAATTCTAGATTGAAGATTTTCTCGGGAAAACTAAAATCCCGCTGGTCTGGGCCATTCACCATCACTAAAGTATTTCCATATGGAACCATTGAGTTATCTCAACCCGATGGTCCAAACTTTAAAGTGAATGGTCATCGATTGAAGCACTACTTTGGAGAGGACATTCCTCCTGTGATTGTCCCAGATCTACAAACTTTCCCCATTAACCAATGAATGCGGGGATCGAGTCAAGCTAGCGACTCGGGAATCAAAAACAGTAGCATGCCATATGGGTTGTCACCCATATTTCTGAGCTGTCTGAAGTTTGTTACGGTTAGCCATTCACAAGTGGCTAGCTTGTGTGACAAAACTTGACAGTTTAGCTTCTTCTTCTTTCTACTTTCTACCACCCTAGTGTGGGGGAGTTGCCCCACATGTTGTGTATATATAAGAGTTTCAAAAAAAAAAAAATGCTAAATAATGGCCTTAGTATTTCCCTTTTACGTTCTATGTTTCGGCATAACAGCCGGTACTTTGAATATTGAGGGCAATATTCATTTCTAAGTGTGGGGGGGAATTCTCACGAATTTTATCATGTAATTATACCACCTAATTCCCCCGTTTTTGGCCAAAATTTTTTTTTGGAGTAAGTGTTTTGCACTTACTCATCTTATGGTTATCAGTCCGCCTTGTCTAATAAACAAAAGGATTGGCTAATCCAGGAGCAAACGGCTCTTGGTAAAGATATCTCAAATCCGTTGACGGCTTGCAATTTGCCCAAAATTGTATGGTATTCAGCTCACCATATCCTTAAAAGTGAAGAGTTGGCTAGCCCGCAAGTTTATGGCTTGTGGTAAAGGCAGTTGGAAAACCATAATTGGTAATCAGCTCACCAAAGATATTTTATCTAAGAGTTGGCTAGTCCAGAAGCAAACGGCTTCTGGTAAAGACAAATCAAATCCGTTGGAAGCTGATGATTTGCTCAAAATCATTTGGTTATCAGTGTACCATGGTTCTTACTTGAACTAAAACATCTGGCTACTCCAGAAGTAATGGCTTTTGGTAAAGAGATGAAATCCATTAATTTTTCTCAATACATTGCTAGGGACTAGCAATATCTTAGTGTGGGGGATTGATGAGTGTCTAAATACTCATCAATTTTGTACAAATTAGACTGCAAAAACATCTGTAAACACTCAGAAATGGATCAAAATGATAAAAATATCACAAATAAGTGTTTTATGTGTTTTAAATGCAAAAATATCAAAATCTGGTGAAAAACGTATAAAGTTTGCATAATTGGCAGTTTTAGTCCCCCAAGTTTCAAAAGTTGTCAAAAACAGTCCCTGGTAAATCTAAATAAAGAAAAATATCATTTTAAGTCCTTAGGGATTCTTAAGTTGTCAAAAATTGGTCCTTGAGATTTAAAATTACAAATTTACAACTTAGGTCCCTGAACTTTCAAAAATGGCAAAAATGGTCCTTTGAGAATTTGAAAATGTCAAAAATGGTACTTGTACTATTAAAGTTTGTCAGTTTCAGCCCTTGTGAGAAACTTTGAGAAATTGGCAGTTTGGTCCCTCATCTTTCAGAAAGTGGCAATATTAGTCCTTGTATTTATAAACTAAACCAAGCCTTGTCAAAATGAGTTGTGACCCCTGCCATTTCACCATTTGGACCCCCTGTCATTACCTGTTTTGGACCCCCAGGTCAAACCCAAAGTCAAACCTCTCCTTTTCCCACCTTCCTGTACACCTGTCTTCCCCACCTTCACTGCCTCTACAACAGGCCCTCTCCCATCACATTTTCTCCTTTCCCACCACCCCCTCATCATCACAAACCACCACGTTAAATGCCACCCCCCCCCCCCCTACTAGCTATTTCAGAGGCTACAGTCAAATTTAGGTCTTCCCGCCAAAATTGATAAAATGGCCAAAATGCTCATTGCTCACCCATTGGCCAATTTCAGAGGTGGGATTCAATCAGAAGGACACGTGGGAGTCAATGGAAGTATAAAAAGAGGAAGAGAAGAAGAGAGATAGTAGTAGTTAGCTTTTTTAAATTAATGTATGTCATTTTTCCTTAAAGTATCTTAATTAGTTTTCAACTGTGTAATTTCAAGCTTTCATGTATTAAACTTAAGTAATTTAATCATTATAATCTGTTTTGAGCCTCAATTCAAAGTTTCAGTTAAGTTTTAAATTTCATGGTTCACTGTTTCAAGTTTAAACATCAAACTGCATTATCCAAGCTTCAACAAGCTTATTTTTAAGTTCAAATAAGCTCATTGAAGCTTATTATAGCTTTTAGTGAGTTTATCAAGCAGGTGCAAGCAAGGTTTGGTTTTGGTCAACAAAAGTCAACTGTAAGTTCAAACAGGCATGGAGATGGTAACAGGGTGTTGCAGAGATGGATTTGGGTTGGATTTGATATAGAATAGTGGATTTGGGTTCTGTTTAAGCTGCACTAACAGGCTTGACATTTGTGAGCTTATTTTCTCTTTTTCCTTTTGTATGCAGTTTTCATATTGTACTTCTATTTTTGTCATTAAATAGCTTAGATAAGTTTACTTAGTAGTAATTAGGACACTAGAGTTAGTGTAAATGGTTAAATGAGTTAAATAAGTAACTGGTTAGTTTAAAATTTGCTAAACAGTCTCTAAAGTGGTGTTTGGTACAGCTAGTTTGTTTAAGCTTGAGTTGTTGTTTATGCTTAAAACCTGCTTACTTAGTCTCAATATAGGTCCTTTGAATCATTTGAGTCAGTTAATTGGTCATTAGAATGCTCCAAATCAAAATTTCTCTAAACTGTCTTAATATGCCTATCTGTTGGATCTTAAGAAAACCAAAAACTTGTTTCATGCTTAGAAATTATTAGAGTAGCTTGCAGTAGTTTTATTATACCATTAAACATCATATTCAGTCAACAAATTAGGATTAAAGTTCAAGAAAGTCAATTATATCATAATTTGTCAAAAGTCAAAACATGCAAAAGGCAGTTTTTGGCCAACTAGAAGGATTTTTCTTGGGTTCATTCTTGGACCAAATCAAATGAAACTCTGGGTTTTTAAAGTTCAAAAGGTCTACTTTCTTATTGTTATTTTAGTAGATTTTTAGTAATTTTTATAAGCTCTACATAAGCTTGTCAAACAGGGCTCAGTTGCCCTGTTCACCAAAACTCAGTCAAAGCTGAGTGTTTCTCAGTTTTGTGCAGCCCTTGCACATTGCTCAGTTGAGCTCAACTAGGTCTCATCTTTAGCTTATAGTTAGCCACCCAGGTCCTCTTGAGGTTCCAATTTGTGGTTTTCAAATTCAGCTTATTGTGTGGCTTATTGCTTGGCTTAAAGTAGTACCCTCACCACTGTTTTTAGCACTAATCTCAAATAAGCCAAATCTGTGCATTGTGTAAATCAGAGGTTTAAGCTAGTTGAAATTTGTTGTTTTAAAGTACTTTTAGCATTTCATAGCTTCTGTGTTAAGTTGGTAGCTTGTGGTGATCATTTGGCTTATTCAAGTGCTTATTACATAAGCACTTATATTGCAGTTTCTTATTCCTCCACATAACCACATGTTTTTCTATTTTTCTTAGATTCATAACATTATTTTAGAGTTTTCCTGAAATTTTCATAATTTTCCAACACTGTTTGCTATTTTTCTAAATTAAAAACAGTTTTTAGGTAATTTTAAATAGCTTTTAATACAATTAAATCAGAAAAAGTCCAAAAAAATAATTTTTCATTTTTATTAAGTTTAGATAAATATAAAAATTAAAAAAGTAATTTTCCAGATTTTTCATAGTTTATTTTGTAATTTTTAGTAATTTAATTAGTTTTTAATAGTTTAAAATTCATAAAAAATAGAAAAATAATAAGAAAAATATAAAAATAGTTTTGAAAATTCTTTTTTGTTATTTTAGATTTTTCCAAGTCATAATTTTATTTTTCTAGCTTTATTTCCTATTTTCTTGTAATTTAGGTTATTATTAAATAGTTAAAAATAGTTTTTAATTAATAATAATTAGATAAATAGTTATAAAAATAATTTTCTTTTTCTTAAAATTTTCTTTTATCATTAGGTTTGTAAAAATATCATTTTCATATTTTTAGGATTAATATTGTGTAAGTTTCACGTTTTTATTTGTACGTCACGTAGTTTTTTATTCAGTTTTGTAAAAACATAAAATCAAAAACACCAGTTTAAAATTAGTGATAGCGTTTATTTAATATAGTTAATCTTTTTAATTTCCTTTAATTTGCATTTAAGTCGCTGTAATTTACAAATCTTTTCTTTAGGTAATTATCCATCAAAATCCTTACTGACCACTATCCTTAGTGGTTATTCGACATCTGATTGTGTTAAACACCAGTCATCCTCCGTGGGACTTAACGACCCGGGAATCCACTGTATTCTCCTGATCTAAATTGCATTTGGTGTGTGAGCTGTTTTAAGTTCCTTACGGCTGGTCATTCACAAGTGGCTAGCTCGCGTGAGAAAACTTGACGGTTTTGCACCAATCAATCCCTCCGGTTCTGGCGGATCATTGGACCTCAACCTAACCTTATCATCCTTATATCACCATGCATAAAGTAAAGTTGGTCGCTCTTTTGAAATAGTTCTTCCGCCTTGAAACCAATTGAAAACCATTTGAAAATCAATCAAGATACTTGTGATATAAAATCAAAGTATTTTGTATCTTAATTGTTTTGATATTTTAGAAATGCTCCCCCTCAACATATGCATAAAATTCAGAAATTGTTTAGCACATGGAGGCAAGAGATCTTTGAAATCGTTAGATTAAGAATGAAAGGTCCAATCTTTTGATTAACATTTTCTAAAATGATCATCATCACTTCCCAATCAATTTGACTAGATAAAAACGTTTTGAGGAAGGATGAGGTTTTCAAAAGTTTGCTCCCCCTCAATATGTGCCTCGAAGTTTGAAAGAGTTTTGCACATATTAGAGGGAACCTGCACTTAGAGACAATTCAATCGCGTTTCAATAATTTAAGGTTTAAAGTAGATGCTCCCCCTCAACATGTGCATGGAAAATTTGAAATCGTTTGTCACATGCGGGGAGGAAAACTTGCTAAACACTTATGAACCCATTTATCGAATTATCAGTTTAAATCCAATTTAAATCACAAATTCTCCCCCGATCACAATTATCAAATCATTTGAGATTTGTGATCTCTGTAGATTTAAATAGATTTTGAAAGCTTTTAAGGAGAATTGTGACTTAATTATGAAAAAGTTTTAACTGATAAGGATCGGATTTTGAGACTTTAAACTCCATAGATTAAACATGCATGATTTTCTTTTGAAAACAATTGTATGACAAATAACCTTTTGATTTAATTGAAATCATTCTCCCCATCAATCAATGACATAAGTTGTTGATTAAGAGATAGATATTTTAACAAAAGTTAAGTCCAGATGATTTACAAAAATAGAGTACGAGTTATTTTTCAAAGCAATTAGTTTTCATTAGATTGAAAGCAATTGTTTATAGAATCAGAGCATAAGATTTGAAAAAGCAAAATAAAGCATGGCTCTGTTCTTTCTTTGAAAAGCGGGTTACTGCCTGAAATGACAATAAACCATATATTTCACTTTCTCCCAAAAATATTTTTTGTTTTTTTGTTTTTTTTTTTTTTGTTTTTTTAATGAATATGTACATTCGACCAACATCTAAAGACCCGTGTCACTCTTTGACTGACAGCACAAAGACCGTAGATATTAATCGAATCAAGAAAGATATGAAAAAAAGACAATATTTTTGAGATTTTTCAAGTTTTTTAGATTTTTATGGATTTTATGAAAGATTTTATATTTTTCTATTTGCTTTTTGTATGTTTTGTAATTTTGTATTTTGCTTTTTGAATAAATATGTACACAGAGATGGATGAAGAAAGACCTTTACTCCTTGACTTCCTCCTGAAGACGTTTGAGTGTTTCTGGTTGAAGGCTTTTCAAGCCAAGTCGTGGAAGAATAAACTCAAAACGTTCTCTTGGAAGAGCTTTGGTGAAGATGTCTGCTAACTGGTATTCTGACTTCACAAAATAGAGTTCCACCACACCGTTTTCCACTTGCTCCCGGATGAAATGATGTCGAATGTCTATGTGCTTTTCTTTTGAATGTTGAACATTGTTGCATGAGAGAGCAATAGCACTTTTATTATCACAGTACAGAGGGATTTTGTTGAATTCAAAGCCATAGTCAGATAATTGGGATCTCATCCATAGGATTTGAGCACAACACGATGACATGGCTATGTATTCAGCCTTTGTAGAGGAAATAGAAGTACTCATTTGCTTCTTTGACGACCAGCTCACAAGCTTATCACCTAAAAACTGAGCACCTCCTGACGTACTTCGACGTGTATCTTGACATCCTGCATGATCAGCATCTGTATAGGCTGTTAGTGACATACCGGTGTCCTTCGGGTACCATAGTCCCATATTGATGGTTCATTAGAGATACCGAAAGACCCGTTTAACCGCTTCAAGGTGCTTTTTAGTAGGCTTAGCCTGATATCTAGCACACATGCACACAGCGAACAAGATGTCTGGTCTACTAGCTGTGAGGTACATCAGGGATCCAATCATACTACGATATTTCGTTTGATCTATCATGATCCCTGAGTGGTCCTCATCCAGCTTGGTACGTTCAATCATGGGAGTGTCAACGGTGTCACATGAAACAAATCCAAATTTCTTTAAGATCTCATTTACATATTTAGATTGATTAATAAAAATGCCTCCGGGACTTTGTGAAATTTGTAATCCCAAGAAAAATGACATTTGTCCCATCATTGACATTTGAAATTTGGAACCCATTTCTTTTGAGAAACGATCACATTCATTGGGGTCAGTCGAGGTAAAGATAATATCATCAACATAAATCTGAACGTGAATTAAATGTTTGCCTGACTTTCTGGTGAACAATGTCAGATCAACTGCTCCCTTGCTGAATCCAGTAGATAGAAGAAACTTTGACAGCATATCATACCATGCTCTAGGAGCTTGCTTCAAACCGTAAAGGGCATTTTTCAAGCGATAGACATGAGTAGGATGTTCTGGATTCACAAAACCCTCTGGCTGGCTGACGTAAACCACCTCTTTCAAATCACCATTAAGAAATGCGGTTTTCACATCCATCTGATATACCACCATGTTTTTACTAGCCGCATTAGCCAAAAAGATTCTGATAGCTTCGATACGAGCAACAGGAGCAAAAGATTCCACAAAGTCAATGCCTTCTTCTTGACGATATCCTTTAGCCACTAATCTAGCCTTATTTTTTAGCACATCACCATGCTCATCAACCTTCACTTTGAAGATCCACTTTAGAGCAATGATCATAGCACAGTCTGGAGCAGGTACTAATTCTCATACATCTAATCAATCAAACTCATGAATTTCTTCTTGCATGGCATTGAACCAGCTGTCTTCATTCATCGCAGTTTTAACATCTTTAGGTTCGATCTTAGAGAGTACGGAGTTGAAGAAGCACCATAAGTAGCAAGTTGTTTACGAGTGGATACAAGAGGAGAAGGGTTTCCAATGATGTTGTCCAATGGGTGATCATGTGTCCATTTTCTAAGGTGTTCATGTGGTTGTTGTTGTGGAACTGAAGTAGCAGAGTCGATGTCTCCTGATGAAGATGGTTCTGATGATGATTCAGGAGCAAATATGTTTTCAAATGGAGCATCTTCAGGAGTAGCAAAGGGATTAACTTCATCATTGATGCCATATACAATTAGATGATGTACATTCGATGATTGATGATTTGTTGATGAGATAGAGTGATCAGCAGCAGGCGCTTCTTGACTTAATGATATTGAGACTGAAGGGTTGACTTCATTCACAGGGATAGGAGCAGCCTCTGTTGATGGAATTGACATTTCATCAGCATTTGGTTCATAGTGTTCATCAAACATTGGATCAAACAGTTTCTTTAAATCATCTTCTGATGGAGGTACATAAGGAGTTGCTGGAGAGGGATTAGAAATAAGAGTAGAACTGATAGGACTACTTGATGAAAATTGAGTTGCGGGTCCAGAACTGGTTTGTCCTGGAGCCATTTGACCGGTCAGCTCATCGAACATAACGTGAATTGTTTCCATGATATTTCGGGTTCTCTTGTTGTAGATTCTGTAACCCTTCTTGTTTGGTACATAACCAACAAAAACTCCAATATCTGCCTTTGCTCTTAATTTTCCTAAGTCTTGACCGTCATTCGTTGGATAGCACAAGGCACCAAACACACAAAGGTAGGAGAGATCAGGTTTTCATTTATGAACAAGTTCATATGGAGTTTTCCATGAGAGGTGTGTATAAGGGAATGATTTTGGGTGTAGCAAGCAGTGGCAATGGCTTCAGCCCATAGAAACATTGGAACCTTTGAATAAATTAGCATTGTTCTTGCGGCTTCCACAAGAGTTCAATTTCGTCTTTCAACTACACCGTTCTGTTGAGGAGTTCGTGGAACACTTCTTTGATGACTGATTCCAACACTTTCATAAAACTGAATTAAGTCTTTGTTGACAAACTCTGTGCCATTGTCTGTTCAAACAATTCTGACTGTATTGTTGAGTCGAACCTGAAGCTGTTTGATTAGTTTGATGATGACATCTGGAGTTTCATCCTTTGTCCTTAAAAACTTTACCCAAGTAAATCGAGAGTAGTCATCAACAACTACTAGAATGTATTTCTTCCCATTTATCGTTTGTACTCTCATTAGTCCGCACAGATCCATATGAAGGGTATGAAGAACTTCCATTACTGAATTTGTGGGTTTTGGTTTGTGGGCATATTTCGTGCTTTTACCCAATTGGCAAGCTGAACAAAGATGATCTTTTTCATATTTTAATTTGGGTAAGCCTCTGACAAGATCCTTTCTGGAAAGGTTATTAATGGTGCCGAAGTTCAAGTGATTAAGACGACGATGCCATTACCATGACTTTGTTTTAGAAGCCTTTGACAGTAAGCAGATTGGAGAAGACTTCATCATGTCTTCGATAGAGATGGTGTATAGGTTAGAACCACGAGTACCTCTTAATAATTCCACACCATCAAGTTCTCTAACGAAGCAAGTATGTTTTCTAACGGCCACCTCTAGATCGGAATCACAGAATTGACCAACAGAGAACAAATTATGACCAAGACCTTCCACATAATATACCCTGGAGATTACACTTTTGCCGACTACATAATCACCATAACCCATAATTTCTCCAAAATGGTCGTTCCCGAATCTAACAGTACCGATAAATTTACTCACGAAGTTCATGAGCCGCGACCGGTCTCCAGTCATATGCTTGGAACAGCCTGAGTCCAGGTACCACATAACGATTTGAACGATCTGTAGTTGAACACAGACAAGAATGGATAACTGGATAATTGGGATCCCCATGAAAGAATGGGTTCCATTTGGTTAGTAACAGTGATTGGAACACCCACATCGGAAATAGAAACACCCATATCAGAAATAGAAGCAATGGAATCATCAGAAATAGATGCAGTGCTAGTATCCGTATTTGACCTATTCAAAGTATGTTCACTTCTTAAGGGAATAGTTCTACCAGTAGGCATCCATTTTCTAGTGGGCATTATTTGATTAACCTTATGGCCAAAAGGTATCCATTGATAACATATCTTACTAAATGTTCTTCCTGTGGGTTTCCACTGTTTTCTAACTTTCTTTCGCTTTTGCCTTTTAGCCTTCTTAGCTTGATTTTTAACATTAACAGTTTTAACTAGGCATTTGACAGCATTAGACAAATCATTCATACCACATTCAAGATTAGTAATAGAAACCACACAATCATCATTACATGTTTTGCCAAAAGTAGTAGAATTCGCATTAATTACAGTACGCTTAGAGCTAACACTAGAATCAACACGATTCGTTTTATTCAAATTCTCCCTACGGTGATCTTCTACTTTCTTCCAATGCACATTCTTAGCTTGCGAGGTCCTATTATTCCTTGTATTGCCTTGAGACTTTGACCTGCTCGCTTTAATGTCACTAGGGATAGAGCATGGTATCAAAGGATTGACTTGCTCACCTAGGGATTTAGGGCATATAGTAGTTCAGCATTCTAGAAGTTCTTGAGATCGTTTGGCATATAAGCATGCATGGCCAATTGCATTATCAAGTGGTTTCTCTAACTTATCCTCTTCTACAATCTCACGGAGACATTCTAGGCTGTCCTTAAGGTATGAGAAATATGTTTGAATAGCAAGTTTGTTATTCCTAAGATGAGGAGGAACATATTTCACAGATAAAGCATATTTATTACAACCATGCACCTTTGATGCACCATTCTCCCCATTGGTCATTGGCATTTTCCCTTTTACCTGACTCTTCAGATTCTCAATTTCCTTTTTCAACGAAGTTATTTGTTCATTATTTTTGTTACGAGTGACTTTTATTGACTCAAATAACTCATTGAAATGACGTTTAACCTTTTCATTTTCTTCTAGAAAACTCTCATTTTCCTTTTGTAAAGCATTAACCAAGTTTTGAAGATGAAAGTTTTGAGAATTCCAAGAATCTACAGGAGGAGGCATTTGGGAGCCAGTCACATTGTTCTTTTCACCCTTTAATTGAGAACTTTGGGCTTTCAACTTTCTGATCGTGTTACAGTGAGCTTGAATCTGTTCATCACGTTTGTTTATTTCAAAAACTGCATCAAACTCTGGAACATCTGAGGATATCTTGATGTTTGAGGTTTTAACATTTTCTTTGAGATGTTGATATTTTAGTTGTAAATCAAAATGTTCAACTTCTAGTTTAGAAAAATGTTTTACCAAATTATCGTGATCATCCTGTTCAATTTTCTCACTTAGTTTAGAGTTTTTGATTTCAAGCTCAATGACACGATCATGGGAGACTTTCAAAGCAACAGATAATTCATAAAATTAAGAAGCAGTAATAGAACAATTAGTGGCAGTATAGAACACATCTTGAGAAATACAATCAGAAATCAAATTCTCATTTAAGGTATGCAAGTTCTTCCTCTCAATTTCATTATATTTTAATGCTCGCTCATAGTCACTAACCTCAACAATCATTGCATCAAATTCCTTTTCCATTCCTTTAATATATGTATCTATCCCCTTTTTAAGACTCTTAAATTGATCTTTTAGTTGTTTAAAGAAGGCATGACCTCAGTTAAGTAACATTCTTTTGTTTGCTCAAAACCCCTTTCCCCTTCAGTTATCCCAGTGGGTGTGATCCTTTTCTTACAAGTTTTCTCAAAGTCAACAAATAATTGAAATATAACATATTGACTGATTAAGGTCTTTCTCTTAGTGGCAATAGTTCTAGGAACTAAATGCATTGGTGTATTTGGAGGATACATAGTCGCTGCAGGCATTTTTCTAAGGGGAGGGTTTGTTACAACAAGATTTTCTGCTTTTTGCTTATCTAAATCCTTTTTCCAGAACACTTGTTTGGGAGTTAACAACGTTTGAGGCTTAAACTTGTTCAAGGAAATCCAGTTTTCCTTCTTGTAATCATGGGGTTTGATCGTTATGTTATTCTTTTTACATTCAGGATCTTCTAGCTTCTTATTCATTTTCTCCCTAGATGCATCATCTAATTTTCTATTTTCCTCAGTGCACTCAATGCAACTAGGTGTCTGTCTAGGTTTAAGAATCTCATTTCCATCATAGATAACACTTTGGGCTGCTTTTGCTGTCTTACAATACTCAGGGTTGGATTCCTTTATAATGGGTATACTATGCTTATCGCTGAGAACTCTATGCTTCGTGATCATGTGAGCAGTCTGAATGGTATTCCCTTGTACGTACAACTTATTTTCAAGCTTATTTTTCAAGGTTTTTAGATTAGAAAAATCATTCAAAAGTTTTGATTTCTTAGCACTGAATTCTTGCTTAAGCATTTTAACATTTTCTTGAAGTTCTTGTTTTTGCTTAGCAGTTTTAGAAAGCTTTTCTTGTAAGGAGTTTAACTCTTGTTTTAATACCTCTTCTCTAAACTTACTTTTTCTAATAGTTGTACGCATTTGGTCATCCATTTCCTGCTCATGGGTGGTTAACTCAAACTTAGCACGTTGTTCATAAATGGCAACTCGTTCTTTATAGGCATTAAGTTAAGAGATAACAGAATCATCAGGGGCACATGCAGTGTATTCATAAAAAACATAGTCATTATTGACTGCAGAAGATGCATCACTTGGTACAATCTCACTTTCACTTTGTTTCACATATTGATCATATGGGACAACATTGATATTACCCATATTTTCTATATCTGACTCAATAGTTTCAGCTGATTGTACTTTGTCATGCATCTTTTGCACATCAGCATCATCGTATAGTTTTAATACCTCAGAAATGATTTTGTCTTTGGATGGACTAGTTTGTGGTGATGAAGAGACTTTATAAGGGACCATTGGAGAAATGCTAGCCATGAAAATTGTTTGTGCAGTAGGTTCATCATCAACGTCAGAGTCGTATGCATCACAATCAGCGACTTGAAAGGCATTCTGATGATTGTGGCCTATCTCCTGATTTGGCTGCTCATCCACATCTGCATCATATGTCTTGGCATTGCCCTCAGCAAGAAACAACAGCTCCTCTTCATTCAACATCGCTCCATTATCCTGAGCTTGCACGAGTAACATCTTGTCTTTGAAGTACTCTGCATTTTGAGGGCATTTTGGAGAAGTGCAGTTCCTTGCTATGTGTCCATCACCACCACAGTTGTAGCACTTAATTGGCTTTGCTTGTCCTTGATTTCCATTCCTTCCCCTATACTGATTTTCCACATACCCTCCTCCTACTCCACCTCTTCTTTGTTCATATTGTCTTCCTTGAGCTGGTTGCACTGTAACCTTTCCATCTCTGACCAAATCATGATTGTGTAGATTGGATGCACTCCTGATTTCATTGTTAGTGTGAAGTCTGTTAGTATGTGGAGTGAAGGTTAAGGTTATGTTTAACCATAAGAGCCAGTTTATTGATAAAGTGTTCCATGACTGCATTGGCATCAGGTTGTTTGAAACTTGGATCTGGAATGACTTGAGATGCTTTGGTAGTAGTTCCATCATTGGTGTAGAAGGCTGTTGAATCATTTGATGAACTTGTTTCTCCCTGGTTGGTTTTGAACTGATTCAGAATCCTTTTTTCAAACATAGCATGCCTCTCATTCTGAAGAAGGAATGCATAGAGTTGCTCATAGTTTGTATTCTTCAATCCTTTTGTTAGCTTCACAGAGGTCACAAACTTGTGCCATTCAGGATTCATGTTGTTCACAAATTTTGAGTTCAGCTGAATGTTTGGCATTGTCATTCTGATGTTACTCATGTCATTAACAAGCTTGTGGAATCTCACGTAATACTCATAGACACTCTCATCTGGTTTCATCTTGAAGTGCTCAAATTCATCATAGAGTTGTGATTCTCTGTCTTCCATAGTTAATTCAGAACCAGAAAGAAGTATCTTGACATTATCCCACACTGCCTTGGCTTCGGTGTTGTGATTGATCAGCTTGTAGATATCTTTTGGAAGACCTTGAAGTATGATGTTAGAAGCCCTGATATCAGCATCGAATATCTTTTTCTCCTTATCATTGAGCTCATCATATGTCTTTGGTCTGTCTATTCCATAGATCATTGTTCCATCTGCAGCTGTATTAATTATGTCTCTTGTAGTCTCAATCTGATAAGGTCCTTCATCAATCGATTTGAGAATGTTGACCCCATTTTCTTTTCCAAGACAGTACAATCTGATTCTTTGAGCCCAAGAGTCGTAGTCAGTTCTGTCAAGCATGGATGGACGAGTATCTGAACCAGCTGCTTGAACATCGTCGGCAACAGTGGAGATGATTGTAGGTACGTTGGTAGACATGTTTAAAGATTACACGGGATTTTATAACTCAATGATTAAACCGGGAAATAGATTCTTTCAAGAGAAAACCGTATTATAAACAAAAGTCAACCAAGTCGCTAAGAATCCTTGAACTAAGTCACTAAGAACCAAGTTGCTAAGTATTAAGAAGACAAGTCGCTAAGATCCAAATCGCTACGAATTTT
Organism: Chrysanthemum seticuspe; assembly: GCA_019973895.1. Lineage (NCBI taxonomy): Eukaryota > Viridiplantae > Streptophyta > Magnoliopsida > Asterales > Asteraceae > Chrysanthemum > Chrysanthemum seticuspe. Next base: position 20,164 of record BPTQ01005451.1, on the reverse strand, counting down.
GACAGCAAATCGCTAAGCACCAAGTCGCTAAGAAATCAAGTCGCTAAATAGCAACTCGCTAATGTCCAAATCGCTAAGACCAAGTCGCTAAGAAACTTAAAGAACAAGTCGCTATCAAAATTGAAAGCAAGTCACTACCTTGGCAAGTCGCTACCCGTAGTGGAGAATCCACTAAGTGTACTGTTTGTCGGCTTGTCTCAAAAGGCAAGTCGCTATGACCAAGTCGCTACCAAAACTCACTACAACTCGCTACCTTTTACTGAAGCAAGTCACTACCAAGAAATTCACTCCGAGAGCCAAGTCGCTACCAAGAAAAACTTTAAAAACACACTTTTCAATCCAAAACAAGCTCAACCACAGTGATTCAAGCTTACCAAATCAAAACCCAAGCACATACAATGATCCTAAACACAAAAGTACACCCAAAATTCAAACTTTAACACTAGAAATGAACCAAATGATGCAAAAACCACTAAACTTTTTCAAACTCAAAAACCATCTAAAAACCACTAGAAATCCAAGGATATGTAAGAGATGATCTAACCATGGCGCTCTGATACCATTTGTAACATATTGGATTTCACATACACATCAAATCACTAATATATTAGGCGTACAAGATGAGTTTTAGAGAGAGAAAGTTAGAGGTTTGGGAACTTTAGTGAGAGAAAGAAAAATCTTATTATGAGCTCCAACTCTCTACCTTAGGAGGTAGAGAGTATTTATAGTCTTACAATAAAACGCCACCTGACGGGCTGTGGATCAGGCATACAGTGGGTAAAGACCCGTCCGTCCTCCACGGTGTTACCTAACTAAATACAAGTTAACATTAAATAACTACGACTATGAGCTTTCTAACGGATACATATACTTGAGGTGGCCGACACTTTAATACCTGGATTTTCTAAATCTTAACAATTAGGATGGGTAAAAACCATAACCCATAGACCATAACCCATGGATCTTAACCCATACCCAAGTAGACTAGATACAATGTATACTTAGATACATTGAATCTAAAGTAAACCCATGAACCAACCCATAACCCATGACCCATAACCAAAAAACCCATGGGCAAAGAGGAGCGTTCCACGGATCCTTAGGATTACACTAGACGGATCCCAAGTGGAAGGGATCCGTGGGATCTGGGGAACAGTGAAGATTTTTGCCTATAAATAGAGAGCCATTTCTTCATTCTAACTCACCCCTCTTCTTACTAAATCTCTCAAACACTCTCATTCTCTTCTAACATATAGATCACTTGATCTAGAGAGTTGTTCTTCTTTCTTTCTATTGTGATCCTTATATAGGTCCTTCTCTAAGGCGAGATCACGAGCATTCTACAAGTCATCCAAGCAAGGGGTCCTTGATTGATTTGTCACTCCCCAAGATTTCTGTAGCGAAGATCTTGTATTTGATATTTCACATATTTGTTATGTAATAGTCGTGTTGGTTTGGTCCACCGTGTTACGGACTCAGTATCTAGCTTTGTACCAGAAAAAGTGTAAGCAACGTTGTGAAGGCTTCTCCGCCAAGTGAAGGAGTTTGTTGACATAGTGCTTGAACTCTCGAGTAGGTGACTCGGGGAGTGGAGTAGGGCAAGGAAGGTGTCCTTGTAGCCGAACCACTATACATCGGTTGTGTCTTTTCTTTTCCTTCGCTTTACTTTATTTACTTGCTTAATCATTATATCTATACTTTCTCTACATCCATAAGATCTCACATATTAACGAATCTAAAGTTTTTGAAACTAACGTAAAATCGGCAATACTATTCAACCCCCCCTTCTAGTTTTCCACAATAATGCCATCCATTTTTTGTTGTGAATGGTTGTGTCCTATTCTATAATCACAAATAGCAATATATAATACACGAGGCATGAAGAACCCGTGCGATGCACACGGGCTTTATCTGATTGTTCATAGCATAATGTTTGTGTAAATTGTCGGGTTGTTAGTATGATGGTTAGGCCCAAATATACAACAATCTATAACTCATGCTGTCTCATGAAAATTTTGTTGATTGTTGGAATAATTTTGTTAATGCGTCAAGAATGTTGGTTTCATCTACACCCTTGTTCAAGGGCTGGTTAACTATATATTAAAACCGTAATAACATGATTGCAACTAATTTATAACCTTGACTGTCTCATAAACTCTAATCCACATCGAGCTTTAGCTTCGTTTATACACTTATGCACCTATGGTTTTACATTTGACATGGGCGCCGACTACCCTTAGACTTGTTGTAGAATATACTTGGAATTAGTAGATCAGTACTGTCAAGTGTTATATTTGAGCATTTAGTTTGTGTAATTTGTGCATTATTGTAAACACACGTATTTATTTTGCAATATCAGTGTACCTGGTTGGTTTGGATAGAATGATGGTTGTAGCGTTGAAACTGGTCCGTTGGTTGTATGTTTAGATTTGAGTAATTGTTGCTCAGAGTCACTTTCAGGTAACGATAATGAAGTAGAAGATGATGTATGTTTGTTTGTTTTTCTACCTGGTCTTTGAATTGTTATAGCATTAATGTGTCCTGTTATATGTTTAAAATTAGTTGCTCTGTTTTAAGCAGTTATGTAACTGGATATATTTAGTTTAGAGTATAAGCGTACCTTGTTTGTTTGCATTGTGAGAGTCACTTTCAGGTAACGATGATGAATTAGAGGATGGTGCTGTTTGTTTGTCTTTCTACCTGCTCTTTGAATTGTTATATCATTAATGCGTCCTGTTATATGTTAAAAATTAGTTGTTGTGGTTTATGCAGTTATGTAAGCGGATATATTTAGTTTACAGTATAAGCGTACCTTCTTTGTTTGGATTTCTAGACACACTTGCAGGTAACAATGATGAAGTAGAAGATGATATATGTTTGTTTGTCTTTCTACCTGGTGTTTGAATTCTTATATCATTACTGGGTCCTGTTATATGTTTAAAATTAGTTGTGGTGTTTTCTGCAGTTATGTAAGCGGATATATTTAATTTACAATATAAGCGTACCTTCTTTGTTTGGATTCTCAGAGACACTTGCAGGTAACGATGATGAAGTAAAAGATGATGTATGTTTGTTTGACTTTCTACCTGGTCTTTGAATTGTTATATCATTACTGCGTCCTGTTATATGTTTAAAATTACTTGCCGTGTTTTCTGCAGTTATGTAAGCGGATATATTTAGTTTACAATATACGCGTACCTTGGTTGTTTTGATTCTGTGGAGACATTGCTGTTGATTGTGTTGCGGTAGTTGTTTGTTTTGTTCCTGTTGGTTGATCCTCAGAGACATTTGTGGCTTCAGATAAAGAATAACAATATGATGTATGTTTGTTAGTCTTTGTACATGCTCTACGAATTTCTTCATAATTACACACAACTGTTATAAGGAAACAATTACTTATTGTGTTTTCCACAGTTAACAAAACTTTTTTTTAAAAATATCAGTGTACCTGGTTCTTTTGGATACGCTTGAGGCCATCCTTATGGTTTTGCTGATATCGCTGTATCTTTTGTTACTGGTACTTGTTCCTGAGACATACTTGCAGGTTCATATTCCTCCATTCTTTTAGTTTTAAATGTATGTCATATGCTGTACAGAATTTTATTTGTGTGGTTGTTTATATTTAATGGATAAGTGATATTAATTTTGTATGATAATCTTTTGTTAAATTTGTTTTTTAAATAAATTCTGAATAAGATAACAATATAAAGTAACAAAATAATTACTTATAATAGATAATTATAATTTTTAATCTATTCATTATCAAAATTGGATATATAATAATTATTTCTACTTTATATGACTAAATAAAAGATTTGCATTAGCGTTTGTCATTGGAAAAACCAACAACATCAATTTCTTTTTGTGTAGGTTTTGAAATAAGTAAAAACACTAAACACATTGTTTTTCAGAGTATCAAGTTTTATTAACAAAGTTACTTAATCAAAAGTAATATCGTATAGTATAGTGGTTTTTAATTTTTTTTTTGTTTGTATGTTACTTTGAGTTTTTTTGAAATCATTTTTTGATTAACAAAACTATTATACGTTTGCAAATAATTTCTTCAATTTTAATTTACGAAAAGAAAATGTAGTGAATATGTTTGTTTGTATTTCTTATTAAAAAAACAACAAAAACACATAGACTTGCAGAATGGTATTAAGATTTTCAAGTATGTAATTCTTCATAATATAAACAATCAAAAACATGATAAGAAAAGTGAAATTCTATTATTAACCAAACATTATTTGTGACAGTTGATTCTTGTATAAAAAGATTCAACTTTAATTATTCTAAAACAAAAATCCTAAAGAAAAAAACAACTTGTAGAATGTTGTTATGTAATCTTAAAAATCATCATCGTTGTTGGAGTCATCAGTTGTTTCATAGTCCATAAATGTGTCGTTTATGAAGTTGTCATCATAGTCTCTACTGGATACTGATGTTTTACTGTATGCATCCGAATCAACTTCCCAAGCTTCATCATCGAAATAGCTGTTATAGGCATGTTCACCATTAACCATTCCATCAACATCAACCATATCAGGCCACATGTCTTTGTTAATGTTTTCATTACATTCAAGGGATTCACTGTGGCCTTCATCTATCGCTGTGTATTTTGAGTCACCTGCAAATTGAACATATCATAAAACATCAGTATCGTTATACGCTATATAATTCCTGTTTAAGTTACAATTATTCATTACTTATTCAATTAAATGAAACCTGTGAAAGAATCTTCTTTGATATCTTCATCTAGGATAGTATATTTGGGTTTGTTGTTATCTAAATCATAGAAAGGCTCATCAAGATCATTGATGTTAACCCAAACACCATCTTCCTTATCGCTTCTGTTGGTAACGTATTCGTCATCTGTGTCTTCATCACATAGCATATACTTGCGGTTTTTCTCAACATTATAGCCTTCACTTCTTTTTGTACGCTTAAACTTGATTGGTGTTTCATCATCAGATTCCTAGTGTGAAAAAAAACCAATTTCCTACATGATTATTGATCAAATATATGTGTTTTGTATTTTTAAAAACTTAAATATGTTTGTGAAACAAATACCATTGTGTCAGCAAATTCTGTCGTGCTCAAACAGTTTTTTGTTTTTTTGTGTGTCTTGATGTCATTATCAGCAAATTTCATGGCATTATGAACCTTGTTGCCATTATTCTGATTGCTGTTGTTTCTTTGTCTTTTTCCTAATGCTGGAGCAGGCTGCAAACATGTTGCAAATTAAAGTTGTGTGTCATTATAAAGTGTGTTGAATAACTTACAGAGCATACTCTTTGTACATCTTCATCATCTGATAAAACAATTGTTTTTGTGTCCACCTTGGATAAATCAGTAGGTGCAGCCTGCAATTATTTTTAATTTTTTCAGTATTATTGTTTAAGGTATTACATAAGATACATCTAAAATTTGTAAATCATACCTCATCATCATCTGATATAAGTATTACAGAGATGTCGTCGTGTTGAACATGGAAAGAGGTAACCTCTGTCTGTGATTTTTTAAAAGATACGCCAATTTTTTTTTTCATTATTCTGCAAACAAATAAAGGGTGTAGGTTGCGATTATGTTTAAGTATTACCAAAATTATTTGTATTAATTACAAAGTATACAACTTTAAATTATAAACGTTACCTCCTCATCATCTGAGATCACAATATGTGAGATGTTCTGCTGGTTATTGTGTGAAGATGTTGCAGGGTTATGTGTTGATTTTCCACTTGCCATTGTCTGTTTTTTCAGAGCTCACTTATTCAATATTTAGGTTGTCAAGTGTAATCTTAGGCTTTATTTATAGCCTCTTAAGATAAACTTTAGTTAGTAAGCAATTTGTTTCCTAATATAGTTGCTGTAAAATTAAAGATTATCTTAATATTCTGTTTATATATTAGGAATGAAGATAAGCATTATATAGATATATGTATATATATTTTTTTTATTTTTGTATATTATTTTCATTTTTATTAATTATATTTAAATATTAAACTTATGTAATTATATTGTTAATTGTCTAATGTGAACTGTTTTCAAAAAGTTTTACAAAAATAATAATTGTTAATTAGTAAATTCAGGTGATGTCTTTTACATTTGCTTATGTAATTTTTTGTATACTTTAATTTGAATATGTATTTATCATATGTTAAATACTCAATTTCAAAATACTTTTGTTCACAAACACTTTCATGATCTGTTTCTCACTTACAAATGGTTTTTTGAAGCCTAATTTTTAATCAATTCTTATGTGCACCAGAATATTGCTCTCCAAACATAATAAACAACTTTTTTTTGTTTTTTTTTATTGTATGGTTATTTGCAACAGTTATATCTATAGTTTTTTTATTGAAATTTCACATTCGTGGTTGCACGCTTTGCTTACTCAGATTACATTGTTTTCTGTAAGTGGGAGTGTTGTTGATAATGGACAACTCTGTTTCATTTCTTTTATCTATAAATTAATGCTTTAAGATTTGTGAATGTATGTGTCTTTTTATTTGTTCCTACCAAAATTTTGAAAAACATGGCGGAATTTCACTGCCTTTCTGAACTTGGATTGGCATGTCATACCCACGTTTTGCAAGATCAGATGGTTTTGTTCTTTCAAAGGGAGGTTCTAGCTGCACGTGAATGGGAAACCATGCTGCGTGGGCGTTGTTTGGAAATTGGAATGCGCGTGGCATATTTAGAAAACCTCATTCAAGAGGTTTTGCAGCAACGCGATGGCTTGGTTGTTCGTGATTGAGTTACATTTTTTAGAAATGTTCAGAATCACTTACGTTCTAATCAATCTGCATTTCAGTCTTTATTACGTGAAGCCCATGTTGGAATAGGTGATGTTGTTGGGTATATCAACAGTATTCACTCTTTATGATGTTTCTTTAAGTGTATTTTTTGGATGTCGTAATTGTTGTATTAGTTGTTCAAGTCAATGTTGTTATTGTTATTCTAATTTTGCAACAATTGGGAAAAATGGAGTTATTGAATCGTTGGGCAATTAAGGCTTCAACCCAAGACCTCATGACACTTTTTGTGTTTACACACACAATCGCAACCATCATTGCCGCTGGGTCTTATTTCGTTTAGTAATGCAACATTTAATAACGTAATTATTATTTTTTTTTCTTTAAGCTTATTTTGGTTATAAGTTGTATACCAACTTAATAGAAGTTGTGATTTGAAAAAGTATTATTTTTCAAATAAAATTATTAAAGAAAATTAATCTTAGATTACGTATTAAGGGTTTTTAAAAGTAATTTTCATTCTTATGAGCGATATTTGGATCAACTTTCATGTTTTTACCCGCAAGGTTTTGAAATGTAAATTTCATATTTATGAGCGATATTTTAATCAACTTTCATGTTATTTAAAGATATTGTGTTTGATTGGTTAGAAATTTTCAGTTTAAATCATATGTCAAAGTAGTTTTCTAATATTATGTAAAGTCAATTGCAATTGAAAAAACATATATTTTTTGTATAATATGTCAACTTTTTAAATTATTTTGTATTTATGAATTAAATATTAAATACCTACCATTAAATTCTATTTTGGATACAAAATCTTCTAAAAGATTGTATGCAACTTATATTGGAATATACTATCTACTCCCTACATAATTTTTTTTTTGTTTCCTTGTTGCATACTTCGAGGTACCCTTCTTCATCCATCACTGTACAACCGAATCATCAATTATACATACTCATTGATTGTTTCCCAATCAAGTGAAGTTCAAGATCTTCATTAGAAGTGTAAGTTTTTACTCTTTCTTTATTAAAAATAAAGTGTTTTTTGGCTTTAACATTGATCAAACATATATGGTTTCACCATCAAGTGAAGTTCAAGATCTTCATTAGAAGTGTAAGTTTTTACTCTTTCTTTATTAAAAATAAAGTGTTTTTTGGCTTTAACATTGATCAAACATATATGGTGGTTGAAAAAATATGTTTACACAGTCATCGTAGGTTGCATGTGTTGTTTTTAGTTACGGTGTATTGACACTAAAAATATGATTGTTAGATCAATGATGCGGAACACTTATGTTAGAATAGGTGTATATTAATTGTCATATATCATTCCAACTTACTATGTTTTGGTATACAATTTTATCAAAGGTTTTAAGTGTTATAGTTAGAAAGTCTGATATGAGATTAAAATTGGTTGAAGTTATATACTTTTTATCTTCTAAGGATATTAGATTAATGTTCATACGATATTATTTTAGAATATGCATTAAGCAAATACATAAAATTTTGATTGGAAGTATGGTTTAAAATAAAGGTTGATCAAAGATTGGATTTGTTGGTGTATATTAACATTATACGAAAAACTATATGAACTTAATTTGGTACTTTATAGTTAATAACGTTGTTATGTTTTTGGCGATTTTTAGGATGTACGATTATGTAAATAGTCTGTTTTATATCAATTAAAAACAGATGATAGGTTACAATTGAAATAACTTTGATGTTATATAGTAACTATTGTCTTTAGATACACTTTAATCAAAGGTTACATGTATTGTTGTTAACTCATATGTTTACAAAAGTATAATACGTTTGTATATAATAATATGTTTACTACATTTTGTGTTTTTTGCAATTTTTAGGATGCACATTTATGTAAATGCTCTGTTTCATATCTATTAAAAACATATGTTATGTTACAATTGGAATAACTTTCATATTTTATAGTAATTATCGTCTTTAGATACAGTTTGATCAAAGGATACATGTATTGTTGTTAAGTCATATGTTTAGAGAAGTATAATATGTTTGTATATAATAATACTTTTACTACATCTTATGTTTTTGGCAATTTTTAGAATATACGTTTATGTAAATGCTTTGTTTTATATCATTTAAAAACAGATTTTATGTTTCAATTGGAGTAACTTTCATCTTATATAGTAAGTAACGTCTTTAGATACACTTTGATCAAAGGTTACATGTGTTGTTGTTAAGTCATATGTTAACATAACTATAATAACTTTTTATATATGTAAATGATCTGTTATTCATTTTTTATTTTATAAAAAATATTTTTAACAAATATAGTTGTTTGTGCAGGGAAGTATGTGTATCGAGTTTGTGATTCAGCAAGATGAAGAGCACTTTTCCGAGTTTCAAGTACTATAAAGTTCATTCCAAAATTCTGAGATATATAATTTGGTGTCTTCTTAATAAACATTTTTAATTTGTTTTTATTTATTTTTGTTTTAGATGTTACCTGAAGTTTACAACTTAGAAGCGTACCATGGGAATATTTACATATACATCATTTCACCTGATGGATATCGTTTCAAGGTTGAGTTGGTTAGGCGTCGTGATGGACCATGGTATTTGACAGGTCAAAAATGGACAGATTTCTGCAACCAAACCTTATCTTTAGATGTCCACTTGTTGCATTTCATTGAAGTAGGAGAGGATTGCTTTTATGTCACTGGATATTTACGTAATGGTAAAGAAATGGCTGGTTATGATGTACACAGGTCTACTTTTCCAAGGTTTAAAACTTATGTTCTTCTAGATCCTCATTTGCCACAGGTATTGAATACAATAAGAATACATTTTATTCTTTTTAAATAAAAGTTCCGGAAGTTGATACTATACATTATATTTACAATTTCAATTTTTTTTGTTTTATTATACATTGCTGCAGACAATTGCAGCTGAGGTTCTTCCTGGGCTACAGGAACTCGATCCTCATTTGCCACAGGTATTGAATACAATAAGAATACATTTTATTCTTTTTAAATAAAAGTTCCGGAAGTTGATACTATACATTATATTTACAATTTCAATTTTTTTTGTTTTATTATACATTGATGCAGACAATTGCAGCTGAGGTTCTTCCTGGGCTACAGGAACTCGATGTTGTTACTATCATAGCAAATGGTGAACATTACCCATGTCATGTTAGACGTGAAGAGGTATTGGTAAATACTGGCAGATTTTGTTATCGATTATTGGGTCAAACATGGAACACAATGGTCGACAATATAGGGCTGGAAGCTCGAACTGTGTGTGTGTTAACCAAAAACGTTGGAAATCAACTCTGGGTCGATGCATTTCATGCAAATGGTACCATGATTACCCAGATATTATACAAAGGATATCCTACATTAAGGAGGCAACAACATCAGTTGCAGTGGCATGAACAGAGTATGTATTTTATTTTTTAATTTACTAATTACATCTGTTTAATTAATAACATTCTTAACATATAGTATACATACTTCTTATGTGTAGAAGATGATCGGATGAACCATATCTGCTATTGGCCATCTCACATGGACCATTTTGGAGAGTATGACAGGACCTTTTACAAACCATTTGCAGACATTCAATGCAACAATAGATTGGTAAACTTTGATTAATTATTTTTTTTTACAATTATTAATAATCAAAACAGTTGGTTATTACTAATTATAGTATGTAAATTTATAGGCAATTCCAGCTAAATTCCTTAATACTCATCCAATGCATATGTATGATCGAGTCCTTATTATACACCGAGAATATCGACAGGAGATGAAAGTGCGCATGCAACCTCACAATGAAAATCCTGAAAGAAACAATCATGTCAATATCTTTGGGAAGTGGAAGCAAGTTGCCGCATTTTGTGGATTTCCTTACACCAAGATTATTCGCTTCAAGTATATATCCAATGGTGAAGATTTGGATGTTGAACATGGCCAAAACACACAATTTCCAATATTCCATATTTGCTAAAAATTATCATGGACGTGTTAAATGTTCCTCCGTATGTTAAATATGTTTAAAACAAACTACTTTATTTGGTATTTTGTGTTTTGTAATTAAGACATATGTTTTGTAATTATCATTAGGTATGTTGAACGAAGTTATGTTAAATATTAATTATCTGGTATTTACTTTGCTTTAATTATTAAGTGTGTTAAACGAAGTATATGAATTATTAAGTATATTTATTTTCTAATTAATAGTTCCACTATATTTTATTTTATTTGGCATGATTTTAAAAAATTCACATACATATAGCTAAATAAACAAATGTTTCCTACAAATTTTTACAACAAATATGCTTCCTACAAATACACTATATATACAGATATATGTTTTTTTTTATGTTTCCTACAATATATATATTTTTTAAGGTTATTTTTTTTAGGATTACAAAAACTATACTTTGTTGGCTATAAAATATTATTAATGATATTATATTCTATATTTTTCAAGTACCTAAAATACATTGAAAGTCAAAGACATAAACATAAACATACTTTCAATTACATTCTCCGACGTCCCAATTCCTACCATGAATGATGAAAGGTAAATTTACAACAAATGCATATTTTAGATTACATTACATCGTTACTGTGTATGTTATATGAAGTTGTAGATGTTGATTGTTGTTTAAAAGTTACACAAATTGAAATCAATTACTTTTTAAGTAGAAAATCAAAGATCAGAAGTTAATTTTGATGTTTATATACGCATATGTTTATAGTTATGAAGTTGCATGTTGCTTAATAGTTGGTTTAATAAAACGCCCAAATATAATTTAGGGTTAAGATTATGTTTTCTGATTGTATAATCAAAAATATAACCAACATTGTTACTTCTTACTTACCTATAATTATATGTAGGATAATGGCTATGGAATTTATTGTTCGTATTAATCGGCAAGGATTTCCTGCAAAACAGGTTGTTATCTAAAACAATTTATGATATCAGTTAAATTTAATGTGTCTGTTTAAGCCTTTAAAATCATGTTTTCTGTTTGTATACAGTATCTTCCAGATGTGTTTACTGAAAAATGTTACACTGGTAACAATCATGTTTACTTGACAAGTAGAGAGAGAATCAGGGTTAAAGTTGAAATACACAAAGTTGGTGGTAACAAATACGAATTAACCGGATATAGATGGTCCCAGTTCTGTTTTGCATTCATACCAACTGATGCTGAGACATTACACTTTGTGCAAGAAGGAGATGATTCGTATTATGTCACCAGCTACGATGCAAATGGATATGAAACAGGTGGTTATGAGGCAATAGTTGGACGACCTAGCAGGTATTTCAGTAGGATTGTCCCTCAACATAACATGGTTCAGGTATTTACCCTTCCTACGTACAATTTGTTTTTGAATTTTGTATAATTAAACAGAATTATTCAAATTATACAAAACTGCAGATACTTCCAGTTGATTTCCTACCTGGTTTAAAGAAAAAGGACCACATCAATATTTTTGTCAACAAACGTCGGTACAATGTTGTTGTTAGACGTAAAAAAGATAAGGGAAACAAAGGTTGTTATCAATATGTTATGTCTGAGGTTGGTTGGAAAAATATTTTTAAAAGATTCAATCTTAGAGTAGGGGAGTATGTAGTCTTCATGAGGGAGAGGAACAACTACTTACGTTTACAGGCCTTTAATATGCTTGGTCGTCCAATAACTGATTGTCATTTTCTTGGAGCAACAAAACTGAGAAAACACCAACCCAACCTTGATTTTTGGGAACATGGTATGACATGTTAAACCTTTTAATACTTAAAAGACTAAATGTAATGATATATCAAATATGTTTTAATTTGTTTTTTGTCGTGTGTCATTACAGCTGATGATAGAATGAGGCATCAATGTTTTTGGGATAAACACATGGACCACTTTGGTGAAAAAACACATTATTTTTATGTGGCTTATGAAGATACCACAGACAGACAACGACTTGTAAGTATTTATACCTGATTTTGTAATGGTTATGATGTCAACCTTAATAACATATTATTCTAATTTTTACACTTAATTGCAGTGCATACCAGCTGATTTCCTTGAGAAACATCCAATGCATACTTATAAAAAGTGTTTCATAAGACACAAAGACATAGTATATAAGATGCGTATAAAAATGGTACTTCACTTAGAAAATCCCGATCGAACAAACCATGTAAACATCTTTGGGAAATGGAAGAAGTTTGCTCAAGTTTGCAAATTCAAGAAGGACAAAATGCTAAGGTTCAAGTACATGTTCGATCTGGAGGAGTTGAATGGTCCTGACACAGGTGTGTTCCCTGTGTTTCATGTATGTTAGAAAATGATTTTCAAGAATACTTTGGTTATCTTTTGGGCACAACAAATGGTTTTACTCTTTTGTAATTTGGAACATTAAAGCAACTGTTTAACGTTCTACGTTGGTCATATGTATTATTAAGTAAGACTGTGGTTTCAGTTGTAAAGTATTATATGTAAGATGATATATGTTTTAATGAATGTCTTTGATTATCAAACAATTCTTTAGTATTATGCAGTTTATTTGTTTATTAAATTAAATGGATTCCCTGTGTTTCATAACATATTCAAACTAATTATTGCAAAGATAACCTGAATCTGCTAATTCATGCAAATTGGGCTGATATAGCCACTTCTACAATTAACTATAGAAGGGTATACTTGTTCATAAGTTATCAATTACAACATAAACTCAAATGTGTAAACAGGAAATGTTAGAGTTCTATCACAATAATAAATTAAAACACACTCAAATGTGTAACTAAATACCAAATTCAAATTTATCGTATAATAACCTAAATAATAATATGTTTGCAAAAATCAAAAACTAAAACAATAGATTGTTTATCAATAAAAATAAAATAGATAGGATAAATAAGATGCAGTGCATGCTCTATGCATCAATGTCTTGTATATCATTTGTTTGCATCTTTTTCTTTGTTTGAACATCTTCCTCATCAAGAAAATCATTGTCTGCTAACTCTTCTATTCCACGATTTCTTTTTTTCAAAACACCAACTGGATCAATCATACTATCAACAACTTCTTCACCTACACCCCTGCTTGCATTCTTTAAACATTTAGGAGTGTCTACTTCAGCATTCTGCAATGAACAACAATTACAAACTCAGTTTGACTATTTTTGTTTAAAATAAACAATTGAATTGTGCATTTAATTTAAAATGTATAATACCTCCTCCATAACAGTTGTTGGTTTTGTAATTAAATTCTCAGCAACTATAAAATGATTATCAGCATTCTTTGCAACGCCTTCTAAATCACTTAAATCATATGTATGATTTTCAATATCAACATGACCAGTATGTAAATCTTCTTCACCAATATCAGATTCGTCATTATCATGTTCATTATCATCTGAGACATTGTCGGAATTCAAACCATAATCTTCTTTTTCAGAATCATCTTCCTCATTTTCATAATCGTCTTCACCATTGCCAAACTCATCTACATTATCATCTAAACCACCTTCATTTTTTTATAACACATCATTTGCATTGTCTGAAAAATCTTCTATATTGTATTCCTCATCTTCTACATCCTGTCATGTGTTACAGTTCCAATTTATATATAAAACTATTATATACAATTTAAGTTTATAATAAAGAATGGACAATCATAAAGTAATTTAAAATGCTAATATACATACCTCTTCATCTAGGAAACCATTTTTGAAATACATGATTGTGTCAACATCATCAGTAACCTTTTCAGTTCGATAGATATGACTATTGTTGCTGTGGTTAAATTCAGAATACTTAATTTTAAATAGATATTGTTTCCCGATAATCTGGTTAATTTCATATGGGAAGTATTCTTCAAGGTCCATGCCTTGTTTCTCCATAATTTGCCACGCAGACAAATTAATCATCTTGTGTACATTGTTATCAAATAAAACCACCTGTGTGGTTCCACTATCATCAACAATACGCACAATGATCTTGAACATAAAACAAACAAATAATAAAGTTTATGTATTTCAATAATTAATAATAATTTTATATATTCAAATAATAATTAAAACACAATGTTATTAATACCTTGATGCAACAGCATACGTTTCACCGTGTTTCTTACAGAACCACACTTGCTTCTTGTTTCGACTATTCATTCCACCTTTTGAAGAAACTGCTGTTACTCTTGTGTTACATGCTTTACATGTTGTATACGTCCAACCATTTTCATATTGGATGCTATGCACAGTAGCATAAACAACACAACATGTATCCTGTATTTTCCATAGTTTTTATTTATCATACTCAAATACTATATAATGACAGATGTGTTATGCTTTTTCATAATAAAATAAATGAAACAAAATACTCTTATCTTACCGGTTCAATACTTCGGATCATACCAACAAACCTCTTTACACAACCATGCATAAATTCTGCAGGTGTAACAACAACTTTCTCTTGATTGTGCAACTGGATCTTGAATTCATTTGCATTATATCCTTCTTGTGATTCGTACCTTGTATGTTTCAAAAATATATTACATACAGTATTAAAGTTTAATACATATTTATATGACAACAAAATTAGTATAATGTGTTATAAAAACCTGTTTCGGAATAACAATAAAGGCGGAATCTTCCTGTTAATAAAAATCCTACTTCCAAATAACGCATTATGCACAGCTGGTTTATCTGATTTTATACAAACAACACAAAAACAAATAAACAAACAAAACAAATATTATATTAACAAAAAGCATACTATTTTACTGTATTGCAAAATATTTATAAAAAAATTCAAAAAAACTTACTCTCCCAATATTTGACCTTCCCAAGCATCAAAAGGATGTCTATATGACCAATTTCTTCCAACCTGTTTTCATAATCATTCCACATTAACGCCCAATTATCCCAAAAAGTGCACTCAAGCCTGTAGGATCTGCATAATATGATATAAATAAATACATTTACATTGTAAAATTGTATTGAATATAACTATCATATTAAAGTTTTCATTTACTCAGCATCTTCAATAACAATTGTTCTGCGGATTTTTGGACCACCATGGTTGTTCACACCTACGATTTTGCCAATAGCAACCACTGTTCCAATCACATCTGTTGAATAACATAGGTTAATGTTTTTGTATTTACAATACTAAATAGGAATAATCATTGTAAGTAGGTGTCAATGAAATCCATACCAACACAATCATGATCATGATACTCATTCACCGGGTCTAATATACGGGAAAATGGCTGATATATAAAGCCAATGACATTATCATTTATTTGTTCAACACGCGTAACATTAGTCCCTTTGAAAAAAGATATTTTCCATCTGTTTGGTAACAATGGTAACCTTCCACCATTTTCCGCCACACCAAAGTTAGATAATATATAGCATTGCCCTTCTTGAAGCAGAGGCTCAAATTTAAACATTAATTCTTTTTTTGATGTAAATCTGGATTCGGTTGTCCTGGATATACATTGTTAAAAATTAGTGGTGATTTATATTAATTTCATTAAATATTAAAAAAAACAAAAATAAAACACTTACCTCTACATCTTGAAAAACACAGTCCAAACTATATGGATCATGTTCTTCATTTAGTTTGTGAGAATGCCAAATAGAAATACATCTTCCTTTGATTGCCATATTTGTAGCCATAGGATTAACATTTCTTATCGGAATTATGATTCGTTCCTTTAGTCTTTCATCTGGATATTTTTAAACATTAAAAATCTAGCAAACAAATTTTAACAACAATGTAAATTATACTAAAATATAAAAATATACCTGATGAAGCACTTCCAATGGAGGAAGTATGCATTCCATTACCCTTTTTAGAATAAGGTTGACCTGTTATGAAACAATAACATTATAAAAATTTCTTTACTACATGTAGCTTTTACATCATTTAAAGTCTCATTGTTTTATTTATTCTTGTTAAAATAATCATTACTTGTTCCTATTAAACTAAAATATAACAATATACCTGCTGAAGCACTTCCATTGGAAAAACTATGCATTACATTGCCTTTTTTAGAATGAGATTTACCTGTTACAAATTATTGTTATATATCAAATGCATTTACAAAATAACTTATATTTATAAATCAGTACAACACAAATCATCAGACGAATTTCCAAACGACGTAGAATGTACAATATAACCTTCTTTTGTTTGTTGTCTGCCTGACAAACTATTCTTAAACCCAGACTTAGGTGTCTCTGAATAGACTTCTTGATAACGAAATTTGGAATTTTTTGACTTCAAATAAGCAGCACTTCTAGGATCTTTTTGCTGGTTCCTAATGTATTCCATCCTCTTAAAATTCGCAGTATTGTAATCAACAGAGTCTTTTTTACCAACTGATACATATATACAATATATAAGTACCAAATCATTCATAATATAACATATGCTTCCCGAAATTTTTGCCAATTGCAGGTTTAACTAAGACAAATAACTCACAATCAAATATTTATATTATCAAATTTTAAAAACAATGCACAATATAAAAACTCAAATCAGGTTTACCCTTTGATGCCATTGAAACAGTTTGCACATGGGTTCCAGATCTTTTTCCGGGTGTGTCACTTTCAAATAACGACATATCACAAACATTCTTATCACCTAATGGTGCAACAACTGTTCAACAAATGTACCAAAATTGTATTAGGTTTTCAATTCAATCTTAACAATAACAAAAAAATCTACAATATAAAACATTAAGATTAACTACCTGTAGAAGGATCTCTAATTGTGCTTGTATCAATTGTATCCTTAATCTTATCTGTGTTAGTTCAGAATAAAAGGTTATAAACATGTATGAAAACACATCAAACACATAAACGTAGAACACTGATAAAACCTTATAAACATGTATGCAGTATGTAAACATGCATATAAACAATGTAATATTAGAAAAACATAAAACACAGAAACGTGGAACACATAAACAATTTTACAGATACAATAATAACTTCTTTATTACCTGCAGTTTCAGGATCAACAGTACTGTCTTTAGTTTCTGTATTCTTGTTAAGATCCAAATAACTTGTTCCTGTAAATTCATTAATAAAACAAAAAAAAAACAACATCAACATCTTATGCATTCTAACAACATACAACAGCATACAAATATAATAAAAAAAAACAAAAAACATTCATGCAACATGCAACAATAATATCATAATAACTTCTATATTACCTGCATCTTGTGCATCAATTATGGTGTCATTGATTTGTCTCTTCTTGTTAATTTCAGAATTACTTGTTCCTATTAAAACATAAGGCAAATAAAAAAACTAAACAACAACATGAACATGTTACAAATTCTAAAAAACTCAAACTTGTACCTGATGAATTTTTTGTAGCCACTTTCTTACCAACACGTTTTTTGGTTCCTTGGACATTGATTCCTGCAAAATACAAAACGTATAAACTAAAAACATACATAATATAAAAACAAAACAATCATATTCTGTTTTTTAAATTCAGATATCTAACACCTAAACAACCTGGATGTTTAACACTCATTGATTTAGCTTGTTCGGATTTTTCAGAATTGTTGCTGTGCTTCGCAATTGAAAGCCTCTTTGAGAACCTCTTGGACTCCATATTCGACATTCAAGATGTAAGAATACAGATTATGTAATTGTGTAAAACCATTGTAAATAAGGGTGTATATATAGTCTCAAATTAGGTTAAAAAATAAGGAAAAACTTAAGATAACAATGATTTCATACCAAACTTATCATAATCTTATTTTAAGTAAATATCAACACACAAACACAATCCTAAAACAACACAGATTCCTAAATATTTTTTAAAATTTGAAATTTATACATCAAATTATATATTATAGAATCCAACATAATTATCAAAACAACTTGTAGCCTAATTGGTAAACACACAAATTATTAATGCTACTCTTTAAAACAACCCAAGTTCAAATCTTACTAATGATATTTTTAATAAAAACGAATTTTTTAAAAATAATATTCAAAATTAATATAAATTATACATTAAAATCGAAATTATTAGTTGGATTAATAGTTGTATTATAAAATTGCTTAGGTGGACATATAATTCCTAGGTGGCATGAAAATGATGAGGTGGCATTGAGGTGGCATTAATGCCAAATGCCTCCTGTTATATATAATATATATATATATATATATATATATATATATATATATATATATATATATATATATATATATATATATATATATATATATATATATATATATATATATATAATCTAGATCGAATAAGATCAAACTTAAAGTTGTTAAAATGAGATCCAGCTAAAATTATACAAGGGACACTCTCCTTACAACAAAACTAAATTTTTTATTAACTACAACTAAAATTATTAAAGTTTCGATAGATTTCTTTTTAAAATTTACGAAACCTAGATGATACACTTTGATTAAAACTGTAATGTGTATCAAATTTTTGTATGTATACCAGGTTTTGAAATATTTATTAGTGTAATGTGTATCAGGTGTATCACTAATCCAAACTCATGTATCATTTAGTTATTAGTTGCTAAAATATTAATTTATATTAATTTTTTATTTTTTTATTTTTTTGTATTATTGCTAAAATTATTATTTATAAATATTTTAGTAATCTTTTAGACTAGGGGGCGGTTTGGTTTATAGATGGGTTTAAGATTTGGATTTTGTTTTTGATTTAGATTTGGATTTGGATTTAAGGTAGGAGAGAGAAAATATATTATAAAATAAATAAATTGTTTTTTTTATAAAGATTATAATAAACCTATCAAAGAAATGTATAGAAAAGTGGAAGGGCCCACTAATATTCTCAAATCCCCAGTCACTTGATGGCTTTTGTAATAGTAGTACTATTTGTGTTATACGTCCGAATCCATGCACCAAAATTGTAGCCAAACAAATTTTTTCACTTTGGTATCTAAAATCTAACCCCACAGGTGGTAACCAAACGGGCACTAGATCTTATTTTTACAACTTTAAGTTTGATCTCACATTAACTCTCCCCTATATATATATATATATATATATATATATATATATATATATATATATATATATATATATATATATATATATATATATATATATATATATATATATATATATATATATATATATATATATATATTGAAAGGCTATAAAGGAGTATACAGAACCAGCAAATATCATTCCACGTCTAAAAACACAATAATATCAATTTATCAATATGAACTAATATCTCGAAAGACGAAGGACATTAGTCATCTGTTTGTTTTTCTCTAAATTTGAGTCACTTAATATAATTTACCATCTTTGCATTAAAAAAAGAATTATTTTCTAAATATATCTATTTCACATAATCACACTTGACACCCATTATGGTAATGAAGTAAA
>BPTQ01005403.1:19023-31500 GCA_019973895.1 Chrysanthemum seticuspe | reverse complement strand
AACCACTAGAAATCCAAAGATGTGCAAGATATGATCTAACCATGGCTCTTGATACCAATTGTCGGATATTGGATTTCACTTACATATCATAACATTAACACAATGGGCATATAGATGATTTTTGAGAGAGAGAAAGTGGGATATTCTAGTAAGAGAAACTTGTAGAATATTAGATTACCAAAGAACATCCAACCCTCTACCTTGCAAGGTAGAGGGTATTTATAGGTTACAAACTAAACGACCTCCTGACGGCCTGTGGATCAGGGATACAGTGGGTAAAGACCCGTCCTTCCTCCACGGTGTTGCACTAAACTATTTTACGCTACTGACTAACTAATTAACTACATAAATACGTAAATAACGACAAGTCTACGAGCTAACTTATGCTAGATAATAGTTGGGGTGACCGACTCTTCAATACTGGAATTTTCTAATTCCTAACAATCTCCCCCTAAGGGAGGTCACCCCATGTTTTACATTTCAAATCCTAGCATTCTATTCTTGACTTTGTTCTTGAGCTCGTAGATTTAAAACTTCAACATCGCAATCTTTGTGCATAAGTAGTGCAACTTCAAAGTCTGCATAGATTTGTACTTTAAAGTGGAGGTCATTAATGATCCATGAGATAATAATTATGAGCCAACTCTTGAGATCATCAGCTAACAAAAATCTCTGAGACATCCATTGTGGTGTTGTGACTTTAGGACCGACATGCTCACATTCTGGATATTGGCAGCAGCGTAGCAGAAGCATGGAGTGAAAATATTAGAGTCATTGATGCACTAATCATTATTTCTTTTGAGTTGAATGTGTTAAGTGAGCATGCGGTTATGGATTGACCGCTTCCTTCTGAACAGCTGCAAACGTCGGGCGTACCTGCATACAACAGTTAGCAATAAATCGCACGAAGGTGTCTTTGATCACTTTCGTTGAATTGAGGTACACGGCCCACGGTTCCCCGTTGATCAGTACAAGTACTGCCTGTGATCAGGTATAATTCCGAAGAATTTCCTTGACAGGGTTTCGCAGCTGCTCTAGCTGTTCTCAAACCGGAACGTCTCAAAGAAGACAACACGGAGTGAGTGAACCAGCGAATTTTAAGTCCACTGATTGATGAAAAGAGATTTGAAAAACAATCGTGTATTGCTCAATAGAAATTGTTTCTGCAATACAACGAAGGTTTTATTGAAAATCAATTATCAATTATAAAAACACCTTTTGGTTTGAAAAATGAGTACACGGTCGATGTGCTAAAGAAAAGAGTTTTTAAGTACACCGACTGGTTTTTCAAAGGTATCCGTCAATCCATAACCTGAACCAGGATTGATTCAAGAGATTGAATCGCCCCATTGTTTCTGTTCAGTTGTCACATGGTTGATCCATATAATAGATCTCACATGCCACCTACCAGGAGCTTGTTTGATGTTGGCTCCAGAAGGCTTTCCATCTTCATTGTGAATATGTAAACACATCACTCAGATGTTCTGGCAATACCACAAGGATAATGCGTAGGACTCAAGATATAATCTCTCTTTCCACATTGTGTGAAACAGAGAGTCTTCATTGAAGGTGTCCTAATGAGATTTATTGATGATCTCGTGGCTCTAGACTCAATTTGTGCATATTTGGATCCTGTGCCGGAGACTAGGGAGAGGGTCTCCTTCTTCAATATCAACAATCTCTAAGAGAAAGTCGATAGATATGTCGGTTCCCCGTGAGAATGAAACAAGTCCTTTTAAGAGGAACTTGAGTGGTTTGGAAAGTTGAAGTGCAGTGCGTCACTGGGTCCATGACGTCTTGTCTTCGATACCGATGTTACCATCAGTAGCGTATGAATTGAACCCGGTTTCTGCCCTAAGGTTGAATAAATGGAGGGCTATTTGTTTTCACCCTTTTCTCATTCAATTCTTTTTAATTCTTCAACCCCTTCAGTGCTTACCGAGACTTCATTGCAAGAACCTTGTTGGGTTTGTTCCAGTACTTGCTCTGTCTCAGTCCGCACACTTCCCATATCTCATTTTTCTCCTTTTATCATCATACTTAAGGACTTCTACACTAACTAGTGGATTGTCCCTGGGTAGATCCCTCCGGTTCTGGCGGATCATGGGAACCAATACCTAACCTTATCATCCTTATATCACCGTACATAAAGTAAAGTTGGTCGGTCTATTTGGTATTGTTCATCTGCCATTGGAACCAATTGAAAACCATTTGAGAATCAATCCAGATACTTGTGATATATTATCAAAACATTTTGTACCTGAATTGTTTTTGATATTTTTAGAATAAGTGCTCCCCCTCAACATGTGCATCAAATGTTTGAAATCGTTTTGCATACGGAGGCAAGAGGAAGAAATTACTTCTTTGATTACCATTTTCTAAAAAATATCACCATCACTTCCTTGATCAAAACAAGTAGATAAAGCATTTCCAGGAAGGATGAGGTTTCCATAAATTTGCTCCCCCTCAATATGTGCCTTGATATTCGAAAATTGTTTAGCACATATTAGAGAGAAGTATGCACACAAAAAAATTGGTCATCTTATCTTTTAACATCTTTCATATTTATATCACATTTTCTCCCCCGATCAAAAATCTTAAATCCTTTGAGATTTTGGATCTCAAGTGATTTAAATATGTATGAGGTAAAATATTTGTAGGAGAAAAATGTGTCCGGTTTTATATGATCAGAAGTGGACAACACAGATGTTTCCCTTTTTACAAGGGGAAACCACAGTACAAATCCTAGCACTATTACATGTATTACAGTTGTTCATATTTAGTACACCACATATTACACATATTTAAAAACACAACATAAACAGCTTCCCGAAGATGTCTTCATTCAGTCCTCTGAAGAAGTTTGTAGTGACCATCCCGAAGCCTTCCACCAACAAAACTTTCAAGGCTGCGGAAGATCCTTAATGTCTTGAGTCTTCGTCTGATTGCAGCAATGAAGTGTTCACACCTCTTCAAGTCATCATCAGTCCAAAAAGTAGTCTTAACCCAAGATTTCATATCAATTTTGACTTCTTTCATTCTGGTGTCAAGTTCTTCTTCGACCAATTTGAGAGTACCATCACTAAACTTGTAGAGCTCACATAGACGCATAAGCATACGAGATCCATATCTGTCGGTGAAGATGACGGCTCTAGGGGTGTCAAGGACTTTGTATTCGCGATGAAATTCATGCCCAGTTGCATTCCATTGTGGACTTGTAAGGTTGATCCTGGTTTGGTAGCTTTCAATGCCAAGCTGAAAGTCCTCAACTCGTTTTCGAATGACTAAGCCCCTGATCCAAAGAGTGACAGCTGCAGAAGAATTCAGCCTGAATGGTCATCTGACCAGGTTCACCACCAAGAGGAAGAGATTTGTTGACATTGAAGCGACTGATTTGCTCACTGACTTGGTCATTCAGCATCTTATGGCATTCTTCCATCTGATATTGAAGATGATTTGGATCAGAGTGGAAGACTTTGACAATTTCATAAGCTTGTCCTTCAAGATCTCTTGGAGTTATGGATGAGATACTCTTCCGTTCACAAAACCATCTAATAAAACTTCCCATGTCTCCAGTGTAGTGCAGAAGAGAGTCTTCAGCTGGAACTTCATAATTATTGGTGATAGCTGATGCCCAATTGTTGTCAGGAATCATATAGTCAGACTCTGGGATGGTCTATGTGGGTTCTGGAGAAGGAGGTCTATCTTCCATAATGCAGCTTTGAATTGTGTCTCTTGAAGGTGCTACCCTGGATGTGCTAGTGCGATTCCCAGCCATGTAAGTATCAAACCAATCTTCTGATGGCTTAGGAATATGCTTTGTAGATGCATCATCTTCATCTGGTTCTGAGTCAGCCATGACATGCGACTCTTCGTGAACCATTTGATCATCAGGAATTGAGGTGGATGTGGATGTGAACCTTGAATCAACCGTCGTCGAGGCAACAGATTTCTTCTTAGTACTTTGTTCTTTTGTAGGACCTCATTGATTGGAAGGTTTTGGCGGTGATGATGGTGGTTGTGGGGGATGTGTGTTGGTTGTCGTAGAAGGATCACCAGCTCCAGAAGTTCCAGCGCCCCCCGTTGGTGGAGGAGGTGGAGGACGATCTTTACGGTCCTTCATCAATGATTCCATCACAATTGTTCTCCTTTTATTTTTAGCTTCTTTTTCCCCGACGTCAATCATAAACTGCTCATAATTGTCGAACTTAATGGATTCTTCAAGTGCCTCATAGAGTTTCTTGTGAACCTCATGCTTGTCCTCTTCAGCATCATACATCTTTTCAAACAGAGTTGCTCTCATATCGTTGATAGGTAGGTCCTTGAATCGTCTAAGAAGTGGAGCCTCCATAGCCCATTCCACAGTATCCTTGACTTCTCCTTCAATAGCGGCAGTAACCCCTTCATTGAAGTTGAGGTGCTCCAATCTATAGACACGATCCACAAGGGAATCAGCAGATTTAGGAAGTTGCCTTTCCAGAGCTTCTATCCTTTTTACAGCTTTGTCCAGTAGTTGATCAGAGGTAAAGGATCTGTGGTGGTGAAGCTGGTGGAGCATCCACATCAGCAACTGTAATGACAGGTTCAGGGGTTGGTGGTGTTTGTACAGTTGATTGAGTTGATATGGGAGGTGGAAGTGCAGTTGATAATGAATATGCTGACATCGGAGGAATGGTTGACGTATCTTGTTGAATGCTGACAGTATACATGGATTGTGCAGTATCTAAGGGTTTGTCATTAAGGTATTGATCACCAAAAGAGAAATCTGTATCAAGATCCTTAAGTGAGGATAGAGAGTTAGTAGACAGATTTGGTTCATCCATCTTCAAGGTCTCATCAGATCTTGTCTCAAGGTTCTCCTGCGAGCCTTTATGCAACAGAGTGTCAACATTCAAGCCAGATTGAGTCTCACTAAGAGTAAGAGTTTCATTAAACGTTTCAGGCACTTTGTCCACTCCGGATTGTTCATTAGCATGAGATGATTCTGATCTTCTCTTCAGCTCATATTGATTGGTGGCGCTTGATGGAGATGATGAGATCGTTAAAAGCATGTGAGCTGCTTGTTCAGTTTCAACACTCACAATCCCTTTTCCTTTGTCATGTGTTATTGGAGTTGGTTGTCGTGGTAGTTGATCAGGCTCTCTTAACACAACTCCACCTACTGGTGCTTTCGCATTTATACTTTCAAGGCTTTGCTGGATTCCAAGTTGTAGATCAGCATCATCTTCATCAGTCAACCTTGTGATATTCCTTGATACCTCAGTATTTTCACCAATTTCCTTTTCCACTTTCTTCCTTTTTACTTTCTGCTTCTTGGATGCGGTGTCTGACTGTGGTGACCTTTCAAGTCTCTTTTTAGGAAGAGAGGCATAGGATGCTTGTGAGGCTGACGTGGACTTGGGAGCATTGGGTTGTGGACGAGAAGGTGTGACATCAGCAGAGGAACTGGTAGCTCTTTTCTTGTATTGTTTGAAGTAGTCCTTCTTCTTGATATCTTCTGTGAGAAGACAATCAGGAATTGGCAATCCAAATATTTCTTTATCCATACCTCTAGGAACATATTTCAGGTTTCCTAAAACATATTCATCTTCTGCTTTATGCAGAGTTGATTCACTCCTAGGATTGAAGTTGTGAGTTTGTTGCAAATACTGGATAACAAGCTTAGAAAATCTGATGCTGGGAATCACAAGCTTGTTCTGTTTCTTTCGACCTTGAGCTTTGTTCTGGAAATTAGTTCTATCAGATATGAATGTGTATATTGATAAGGAAAATTCTTCCCAAATACGATCTGAGACATTCACATCAACCCTATTAACAATTCCCCATAGGATTTGCAAGATAGGAATTCTCACTTTATCGAACCCTGATGTTTTGCCAGATAAGCACAAATTAAGAATAGTTGTAATAGCTCTCCAGGGTTGATACATGTGTCTAGTGATGATTTCGGATGCTCTTGAAATACTGTTCTGATAACCTGACCCAATTAGAAAGACAATCAGATCGTCAGCACCAGGTGGAGATTCAGAACGAAGGTTAGGGATACATGGGGTGATTCCAAGAGCCTTGCTCAGAATATCAGAATCAATCGTGAACTCCCTATCATCCAGTTTGCAAGAGTATCGAGCTGTGATTTTGTCCCATTGAACGGTGTTCCAGAATTGTTGAATGTAAATGGTGGGAATTGAGCATTGCTTGGTAATAGCTCCGAAGAAGTTTGTGTTTTTCAGGACGTCAATAGAAACTTTGAGTATCGGATTTTGTTGAAGCTTTTGTAGGTCCACATAACAGTTGCTTTTTCCAATATCAGCCCATTGACTCCTGGGAAGGATTTCTTCGTCTGAGAGAACTTTGGATGATGCCGAAGGGGTAACGCTCTTTTCTGGGTTTGAACTTGCCATTGATGATCTGAGTAAACATACAATCAATAGTAATGATTGGGAACAGGTTAGATGATAAATGATAAGTGAGACAACATTGAGAGCACCCTTATGACATAGACACATATAAGCAGTAACTCAGAAGGAGTCCCCAAAACACATACAGAGAAAGATTGAGTGACATAAGTGAGATATTTCAATGAAGTAGAATCTTACAGATAAATATTCATACGACGAGCTGATAAGGGATTAAAAGGCAA
Organism: Chrysanthemum seticuspe; assembly: GCA_019973895.1. Classification (NCBI taxonomy): domain Eukaryota; kingdom Viridiplantae; phylum Streptophyta; class Magnoliopsida; order Asterales; family Asteraceae; genus Chrysanthemum; species Chrysanthemum seticuspe. Next base: position 24,863 of record BPTQ01005403.1, on the reverse strand, counting down.
AAGAGTACATTGCAAAGGGATCATGTCATGAGCCAAGATACAAATGTAGAAGTGATATAACAAATATGCATGAGGCAAGAAGTAACATTTGGTTGTCGTGAGAGAAACCAAGTACCTTTTGCCTAAACAGAAATGTCATAGCAGATTACATAGAGTATGTTGACTCAACAAGTTGAATTAGGAGATCCTAAGTATTGTGAGAATGAGATCAACTTTTAGCAATAAACCTTTGAGCATTTTAATAACCCTCGACCCTAAGACTAATTCGCAACATGAAAGTGAACAATGTTGCTAACTTGTAAAGACAAGTCGCCATCAGTAGTACCACAGACAAGTCGCTAATAGTTTAGCTCACTAAGTCGCTATGCTAATTCGCTAACTTGTAAAGACAAGTCGCCATGAACAGTAACAAAACCAAGTCGCTACAAATCTGTTAACTAAGTCGCTAAGGTTACTAATTCGCTAACTTGTGAAGACAAGTCGCCATGAACAGTAACACAACCAAGTCGCTACAAATTTGTTAACTAAGTCGCTAATGTTACTAATTCGCTAACTTGTAAAGACAAGTCGCTGACAACTAACTCGCTACCCAAGTCGCCAGAATATAATAAACTAATTCGCTACAGAAACATAATCGCTAAGTTGACTGCTAACTCGCCATGAAGAACATTCAAGCAAAGTCGCTACCAAGAACATGTTAAGTCGCCATCAAGAACACTCATAACAACAAAACCCAACAACCCAATCCACTAAACATTCATCACCAGATCATGAAGACAAATTATCAAGCAATCAATATAAGATATACCAAACAATTTGTACACTTTCAACATCATTATAACAACAAGAACATGATATCATGACAAATCGAACCTAGGTGGGAATTAAACAGTCACAAATCACGAGCTCGACGGGATCTGGTAAAAAAGACAAGTTAGAAGCTAGACCCAAGCGCATAAGAGAGACCAAATGGGGTGTGATTCAAAACGTACCACTTTAAATCGCTAGAAGGAACACTTTGACGAGAAAAAAAAACGAGAGAGAAAAAAACTTATTTGAGAAAATGAGGTAAGTCGCTAGGGGTATAGAAAAGATCTTTGGCAATTTGACACATTCGGTCCTTGTGGTTTTAAAGTGAAGTGTGGTAAGTCGCTAGTGTAAAAACTATTTTGGCTATTTGACACATTCGATCCCTGTGGTTTAGAGGCAAGAGTGGTAAATTGCAACACGAGGATTATAGACTAAGACTCTATCATAGATGATGACAGTGATAACCATGAATCATCTAAACATTTAATCAGATAAAAGCATTTAATGCAAGGCACTCAATACATGGGTACACAAGGATAATCACATGAGCAAGATACGACCACAACCTATAACTGAGAGAAACACCATAACCAGATATTACAAAAGCATAACCAGTTAGTCACACAAGCAAGACACAACCACAACTTACAAATGAGCAAACATCATAACCAGCACAGAAGCCAATGGCAAATAAAACTAATACAAAATCTCCCCCTCAATCACTGTCATCAAAGACCATTGATTGATATTAACCAATCCCATTATAAAACAAGAATATATCATTTGTTCGAACTTCATCTATGATCCCGTGCCATTATTGAATGACATTTCTAGGACCGTAGATGTTATCGATAACAAGGAATGTATTCTTTATTAGATTGAGGAAAATGATAAAATTTTGAATTTGAAGAAATGACATAAAAAATATATATAAAAATATTAAAAAAAAAATTTTAATTTTTTTTTTTTTTTTTTAAACTAGATTTAAGAAACTTGATTTATACACAGATATAGAAGAGCGAGTCCTGATTCAAGATGAATAGGAGTTAAAGTAAGAAGTACATCAACTCTGGCACACTATAGCTCCTGAATGAGCTATGTTCATTTCTGATGGGAACCAAGTTATGAAGTTCCTGATTGAGTTGAGCATTGTACCTGAAAAAGACTGAGAGCACATTGTACTGGAAGCACATGTAGATTTGTACATAGAAGGGTTAGTGACATGTTTAATCTCACATTTGGATGCATCACAGTATAATACAGACGTCTCATTAATGGGGATCTTATTAGGTTCTACATTCTTGAAGAGTTTACTTGTGGGAATCCACTTGAAGCATGATCTAGGAATGTAAGTTCGTTTAAGTCCTGTAAACTTAAAAAATCTGCCAGTGGGAATCCATTTGAAACCGCAGTTAGTTGAACTAAATGAGTGCACAACCTTGTTTTGACAATTTGTCCTTTTGTGATCAGAGTATTTCTTAGGGGATTGATCAGTCAAATGATGTTTTGCATGAGAGCTAGTTATACTTATTGCATTTCTGATCTGTGAGAATTGACCATAAGTCCGAGGTTTGAGAATCATCATATCTGAACTAGGCAATGAAGTGACTGGTTTTGACAAAACAGACATATTGTCAACTTGGGATGTAAGCTTAGATTTCAATGGTTTAGCTCTTTCAGACCTAAAGGCATTAGGTTGTTTAATAACTGTTCGTTTCAAGTGGTTCTGAGCATTTGGCTTTCCCAAAGTTGAAGGTTTTGCAAACTTAGTGTTCATCCTATTTCCAACAGACTTCCTAAGCTCGTTTTTTAGGGCAACAATATTGAAGCTCTTATCCTGAATTTGTGCTTTGAGGTCATAAATATCTTTCATCAAGAGGTTAGATTGATTGTCAAACTTAGAGTTTGTTTCCTCAAGGTTCATTCTTAAATGCTCATTTTCTCTTAGAAGGTTGGACACACATAGAGCTAGTTCAGAATTTCTAGATTCTAGTGCATCACTCATCTCATGACAGTCATATTTCTGGGCTTCTGAAAGAAGTAATTTCAGATTGCCAATGGTCGAATCTTTGTCCTGAATCTGGGATTTTAACTGATTAATTTCAAAAAATTCTCTAAATTCTGGAAGTTCCTGATTAGTACAAGGTTTCTTTGCATAAAACATTTCATCCTTTTGTTGTATTTCAATTTGCAATGAGATACAGTGTTTTTCAAGAATTGAAAATTTGTTTGAAAGCTCATCATATACCCTTTTTTCAATCATGTTACTTGCATTAGATTCAGGTAAAACAAAGATTGATTCCACAATGTTATGTTCAGAGTAAGAGTCATGTACCTTTTTATGAGAATTTGTGTGATCAGTTAAGTGTACCTTATCGAAAGAAACCTTTTCTGACTCTGAGTGTTTGGGATCAGTGCTGTTGTCTTCATCCTTTTTCATCACAACTGAGATTCTGCAATCAGTGTCATTCACTGGTTCAACTGGTTCAACTGGAATGTTGCATGACTTGTCACAATTGCTCCATGGTGTCTCTTGGAACTCATTCAACGCATTCAGCTTGTTATTCTCTTTTGCAGCTTCCTTCATGTATGATTCCATATTACCCATAAGTTGAGTAAATGAGTTTCTGAACTCATGAATTTCCATTCCCGTATGTTTTTTGAATGATATTCCAGTCATGATATCATCAAAATCTGAGGAATATTCTTCCCGGATAAGTGGCTGAAATTGATTGAAGATAGTTTGAAGGGCGGCATGAGACTCATCAGTTGAGAATTTTTCTTTGGTAATTTGAAACCTCAGTCGTTCTAAGTTAAGTAAAACAGCTCTTGTCAAAGTGGGAAAATCCTGACGAAGGATGGCACAACTTGTTCGATCCATGGTTGTAGATAAGAGTAATTTGAGAAGCTGACTGAGATGTTGAAACGGCTCACTGGTGCATTCCATATTCTTAGCATCATTTGCAGACATTAAGAGTGACTTATTTGAGTTGTTCTGATTAATCGATGCTGAATCATTAAATGTATGGCATTCAGGTAAGCATTATGTTTCACAATTCTGTGATGTGTCATAGAGAGCAAGTACTTTGGTGATTAAAGGATCCGTGATGACTGACATTGTGTTATTATGAATTACTCCCCAAGTCTCTAGAGATTTTGAATCAACTCGCTAGCAACTAAATAGCAATAATCCCAAGTCGTTAAATCAACATCCAAATCGCTAAGTACAAGTCGCTAATCCTCTAGTCGCTAACACCTAATTCGCTATACCACCAAGTCGCTAAACAATTGCAAGTCGCTAAGTAGTAACTCGCTAAGCATTAAGTCGCTAGCAAAAATTTTGGCAGCAATTCGCTACACAAGTCGCTAAAGATACAAGTCGCTAAATAGCAACTCGCTACAGACCAAGTCGCTACCTCCAAGTCGCTACCTGTGGTGGAAAGTCCACTACTTGTACTTTAAGTCGCTAGTTCTAAGTCGCTAGGCCTAAAACTGTAACTCGCTACAAATTTGTAAAGCAAGTCGCTACGAAGAAAGAATTCCGTGTGTTAAGTCGCTAGCAAGAAAAACCACATAAACATCACTTTTCAATCCAAAAACAACCCAACCAAGATGATTCAAGCTTACTAAATGAAAACCTAAACACTTGTGATGATTCTAAACATAAAAGTACTAACAAAATCCACACTTTAACACAAGAAATCAACCAAATGATGCACAAACCACTAAACTTTTTCAAACTCAAAAAAACCACCTAAAAACCACTAGAAATCCAAAGATGTGCAAGATATGATCTAACCATGGCTCTTGATACCAATTGTCGGATATTGGATTTCACTTACATATCATAACATTAACACAATGGGCATATAGATGATTTTTGAGAGAGAGAAAGTGGGATATTCTAGTAAGAGAAACTTGTAGAATATTAGATTACCAAAGAACATCCAACCCTCTACCTTGCAAGGTAGAGGGTATTTATAGGTTACAAACTAAACGACCTCCTGACGGCCTGTGGATCAGGGATACAGTGGGTAAAGACCCGTCCTTCCTCCACGGTGTTGCACTAAACTATTTTACGCTACTGACTAACTAATTAACTACATAAATACGTAAATAACGACAAGTCTACGAGCTAACTTATGCTAGATAATAGTTGGGGTGACCGACTCTTCAATACTGGAATTTTCTAATTCCTAACATCCTATCCATACGTTTAGAGACCTATCCTTCACTACCCTTATGCTAACCGCAAATAGTAAAGGCGTAGTAGGCGCGACATGCAAGATCCCTCATCCGCGAGTAGGAAGCCATCGCTTGAAACCCATATCTTCGGCTTCGGGGTCCCCTTGTTGCGGAGTAATTGGGTCTTTTTAAAGAGAGAGCTCAAGGATTCGCGCAGATTAAAGAGTCATATTATGACGTCGGCAGGACGCGCGAATCGTTTTCTTTGGGTGGGCAAACTGGTGCTACATACCATTTTGCGCGCCTTCTCTATCTACCACCCCATATGTCACGTCAACCCTATACACATCAACTCTATACACATCCGCTATCATTAAATCTTGCAGCGTGTTCTTATTCCTCTATCCGTGTGCAACTAAACGTTTAAGTTTTTTTGCACACATATGGGGGTGAAAGGGGAGTCCCTTTAGGCGATATCTGCGCACGCGTCGGCCTTGATGGCCTACGTCGCGCTCGCCCTATATTATGAGGCTTCACTTGAGTGCTTCAAGCAGGAGCCAATATAACCTACTCTTCACTCAATTGGGTTCTTGGTACTACTCTAGTGCGTGCGTGACAATGGAAATTTTCAAACACCCAAAGAACCAACTATAAAGCTCAAAAAAATTGTTATCGCCTTTACAAAAAAAAATGACACTATTGGTGTCACCTTCCCTCCGCCATCAAATATATCCCAAGGTGTAGGTACGCTACTAGCTGTACACCTAGGGTGATAGAGATTTGCATACCTATCCTACAATCCTTAATCTTTTAAGGTCATAACTTCTCAGCCAGTGGGGTTGATA
>BPTQ01005401.1:0-35784 GCA_019973895.1 Chrysanthemum seticuspe | reverse complement strand
TTCAATAATCTATTGAACACATTACTTATAAGATTTTCTTAATGTAGGAGTCGGACCTTAACGAGGATCTAAGATACCTACTTGTTATACAGTTTACAACACTTTTAACAGTAGTCGAAATTTGAACTTTCAATCCTTTCGTAGTTTGTAATGTGTTACTCTATAATTACAAATGCCTCAAAATTACTCGTATAACAACAAACATATGTTACTACGACCAAATTAACTCTACTGTGAGTTATGATCAGTACTATCCTAAAGTAGGAACAATTACCGGTACACTTGACCAACACAATGATTCTCGTGTCAACGTAATATGTAATTTTCTTATTCTTATGAAATTTGAATTTTAACAAACTTTCAAATTTAACAGTATTTAACCACTATCTCCTACAGTGTGTGAAATACTTAATAATACACCTAACAACTTACGTGTGTATGTTCCTATTAGTGAAGTCCTTGTATGTGTGCATTCAACAATCCACATAATAATTCATAAAGTGTGTGACATCCTCTATCACCAATTTATGACAATTTAAACTTTCAAACAATTTTAAGTTTAAAGTATTCTTATTCTTTTAATGTATAATGCAACTGTGCTCTTAGTAACACAACCAGTTCACATGGCCATTAACAAGGATGAAATCCTATCATGACTAGTATTGAGTGTCATCTCAATTAAACCAGCATCATTGTATACAAACAACAATATGCTCATTAAAACTCCGTAAACATTAATATCTCATTGTGTAATGTTTGATGCTTTCCTAACTTTCAAGTTTAAAGCTGATGACAATTTTCACAACATTTGACATATTGTTCATCCATAGAATCTAGGAGCAATTCCAGGCTGAGGATGTAATTCTTTTAGAATATTCATTACACAAGTTATCTAATAACTTTTAATTAGATATCAATGTTGTCAAATCATCTATCATTCAAGAATGATACAACAATTTGAATACACAACATGATGTACATGATGAATCTACAGGTCAAACTTAGATTTCATTCATGTTCTATCTTGTCAAAAGATATTTATCCATTTCCCAAATGATATATCATATTTTATTAGAATCATTTATTTTACTGCACATGTTTATTAACAATAAACATATATTTCAAGGTTGTACGTTTTAATTTTTAAATCTTACAAGTGAAGTTTCATTCCAATCTAAGACATAACATTTAGCTTACAAGGAATGTTACTTACTATATGTTATACAACATATAAGATTTAAGAAACTTAACATAATACTCCCACTAGCTTTCAGGAATACTTAAAATTTATCTTATTTTAATTATAAATCAAAAATGGGATTTAATAATTAAATATAAGAATAATTTCATAGATGCATGCATTTATCCATTCATGAATTATTTGCACTTCGTACACTTTCAAAGATTATATGAATTCAAAAAACCTTTCAATTACTTACCGTCCTCGCTCAAGTAATTTCTCAAGAAAGAGTTTTGATATTCCATTGTCATATTTCATATTAATGAAATCCGGTATGACAATTATCATCTTTATATATTTAATGTGTCTTGAAAAGAATATTCAATAATAATTAATTGCTTAAGTATGATTAATAATCTTGTCATAAAACATGTATTAAATATGTGTACAATATTGTCCATATGATTTCTACATAGAAATTCAAACCACTAGGGTTTTTCATCTCTTTGAAGAAACTCATTTCCATTCTCTAGTCTAACTATTAAGATAAACCAAATTTCCAAAATTGATTATCTTTATGGACAGCATCTTTAACATTCATAGTATGAGTAATTTTCCCAATTCAATATTTGGTAATCCATCATAATGATTATCAGGTTTACTATAATCCTGTAACTCATATTTCTCAGCATATAAGTCAAATATCTGAGATATCCTTGCAGATCTATGAATGAAAATTTCATCATCATGAGGTCTATCAATTACATGTCTAACCTCATCATGATATTTACTAGTGTGTTTTAGAAGATTATGTATCTTGTAATTTTATCTTTCAAGATAAAAAACTCCCACTTGCATTTTGTAATATATAGACTATCTATATATACTTAGCAATTAGAGCAAAACTACATTGTTCTCTATTTGGGACATTACAAATACACATTGATAATTCTTGACATTAGTTTGTTAATAACCTATTCATAAGTAGTTTAACAAATTCAGAATCTTCAACTTTAAAACTTAATGGGATTCATCACATTCCATAATGAAATGGTGTTTTATTAATCTTCTAAGTCGGAGTCATATTGAGTATATTCAATCCATACTCAATATTCTAACCTTGTTACTTTTTAAGAAAGAAGTTATGGTTACCATGAATCAAACAAATCAAATAGAGTTTGATTCTCCTAACTGAACATACCATCAACTTGTGGTATTCATTAGAATTTAATATTGTAAGACAATCTAACAATATATAAGATAAACATATTCCTTTTGGCTTACCTATTTACCAACTAAGTCAACTTAATGGTATAATAGACTTTCCAAGCCAATTACATGCTTTATAACACAAGTACCTTTTAACCAAGTCACTTCATATCTATGTCTCAACAAGAAACATAAACTGTTATAATCCCATTATACGTTATAAATCATTGATCAACTCAATGACTTCTTGTATATGTCTTAATTAAAAAACATAACAAGTTAACGTCTTACTTTATTATAAGTCTTAAAAGACTTTATGTTTATGTCTTTACAAATAATCATAAACATGTTTAACTAAAGTAATTATGAACACAACTCTTGGTTTCAATAGTAATTTCAAGTTAATTTATTTTTACTTCACAATAATGTAGGACTACATTATTTTTCATTTATGTCATTCCAAAATACATAAATAAACAAATTGAAGTAGGATTAGATTACTTTATTTAATTTTATGTCATTCTAATAATACACAAATATTTAATTTGAAGTAGTCTTATATATCATTTTGACACATGTTCTAAATACTTGTCTAATTTAGAAACTGCAAATATGTCCATGCAAGGTCTGACTTCACATAGAGATTTACTTTGTTGTTGCAATATCGCCAAGTTCTGACATGACGTAAATTGCAACACCAAGTGTTTCTTAAATTAGATATGTACAAGTTATAATAGAACATTAGTCTCTTACCTTGCAGTCAAGAGAATCCGTTACATCATATACCTCTATGTTGTACCTTGCACATAATATAGATTTCTCCCACTTGTGCATGGAACAACATCATATAACAGATAAACAACACGACATATGTTTGTTTATGTGACTAATATGATTGTGTCATTGATATTAGCATAACTAGTAGATGTAGAACCACTTCATTGTCTAATAAGGAAACGTACATGACTATCCTTGAAACCATAAGTGTCTACAAGTGGAAAGTAATTATCGTAAGACATTCTAGAGATAATCTGGGTTACTACCAAGATGACAAAGCTTGTAACTCCCACTGAATAAGAGATCATTACATTAATTCCTTATTCAGTAATAAGAACACAACACTCCCACTGGATTTGACAACATTGTAAGTGTTGCATTAACCAGTGAAAGAAAATAGTGTTCTATTTACTTCCCTACACCTTTGAAAAAGTCCATACATAACAATTACTTATGTACTTAAGGAGTGTATTCTACTATGTAGATGATGAACTATCCATCAATGCTATTAACTTGAAAAATTGGGCATGCAATTTCTTTCTTAATAGTTCTACTATTCCAACAATTGTAAGTAGTACTTTTAAATGGTCAAAACAAAACAACTAGATAAAATATGCTAGTTTGTCTTTTTACCAATTATGCAGTAATTAGTCTAGCTTCTAATTTAATAACTCAGAAAATATGCAATTTTCTTAACTATTAAAAATGCTTACGAGTTATGAATTTAGAATTTAGACAATTCTAATTGTCCTATCATATCTTTCTTCATTCATGAAAAGGAATAGGATTTAATCTCACTCTTTATTAAGAAAAGAGGACTAGGTTTATTCTCTTATTAAAGTTGACTCTACCAAAAAACCATTACAGGCGTAGATCAATTTACCAATATAGGAATAACCTACGTTTACGGTTTAATGTTGCATTAATACATTTAAAGAATTAGCAAAATTTAATTTCAGTATTTTCGATAATTAAACTTTTCAAGAAAATAAAATACCCAAGGTAATACTCATATAACCATAGAATTTTCTTGAAAACTAGGATCCAAATTATCATAGGTTCATTACATCAGTTGATCTGCTAGCAACGAACGCATATAATAAGGTAATCTGTCGAACATTAATTGGCAAACAATTTCCAATTCCTAGATCATTATGGGATTTATATTTTCCAACGCTATTGCAAATATAAACATGTTTCATCCCATCTTATGCCATTGAGTCCAGGTCTCACTTCCTACTCAACTTAAGTGTCTAACTTAAAGAACTGCAAATATGTCCATGCAAGGTCTGACTTTACATAGAGATTTACCTCTCCATTACAATCTCGCCAAGTACTGTCATGACGTAAATTGCAACTTCAAGTGTCCCTTTAATTAGATGACATATAACTTAATTTTAAAAGGGTACTAGTTTTGATTTTATGTGGTTAAATCAAATATGTACAAAGATGTCATGCATTCATCTTGTAGCATAAATTTAATAAAAAAAACTTTTTATTACCAATTCATAAAGATCAAATTATCAAAGTTTTGATTGAGGTATTGGGTTCACCAATCAAGGAATTTAGTGTTAATTATCATCCATTATACCGTACTTTTGCATAAGTGTAAACACTTAGTGTTTCGGATAATTACCACCGAAGTGGTGCATGGAATTAAAACTAATTCGCCCTTAAGATGAGCTTGTACTTTTATGGCTTACTAAGTAGCTCCATTCGAACTTACAGAGGGCAGAGGACCAGGTAAGCGCAAACGCATAACCTTAGACATCCATTCAGTGTGACTGTGCACACTTCTTAAATAACCCCTTTATAGTTCATTCGAATGGGTGAGCCGTTCAGTCATTGTACCAAAGTCACCAATCAATTAAACTATAGAAAACTTAACTCTTCCAAAACAATTAAATTTCGCCATTGTTTAGTCCGTATTATTTTTCTATTCAAAATTACCCTTTGCTTAAAACTGTCTAACATAATAAACAAACAAGTAACAAATAAAAAATAAACTACTAAAAAAACAATGCACACATAATAAACAATTTATACGTGTAAACAAGTAGCCACATGCAACTTATTCGATAAAACCCTATTAATAATCAATATCTAGGTTAAATTAGTGTATATATTAATTTAGGGTTTTCACTCCAACAATAGAAAGTGAGCCACATACATCGATGAGTCGATTGCGTAAACCCTTAATTAAATTATACCAAATTGCACATAATTGATTCATTAATATATAATTGGAGTCTTCCCAATTCAAGATTTATCGTAAATAAATATGTCATAACAATTAAACAATATCAAAGCAACTTATCCATGACTAACATGCATGTATAATCATGGATATCATAACAATTTATACAAATGAGTCACAAGATCGCATAACAAATTCCATGACACATAACAAATTTATTCATGAATTAATCACGTAATCAATATATTAATTCTAGGTTTTAATAAGGTTAGCAAACAATTTTCAAAACCCTAAAAATTTAATGTATGTGTCGACCAAAAAAAATAGGGGTACGCCCCAATTAACTAAAAAATCGACCAAACAAAAAATTAAACATAAACCCTAGATAAACATATTAAACAACATACAATTATTTGTTTTATTACGCGTTTATGTAATTAATTACTCATTAAAAACCAATGACTCGTGATGCCACTGTTGGAATTATATAACATGACATTCAAATAAATAACTACAAACATCAAAGTATTCAAGCGGAAGCGTATAGGATTTATTAATGAACAATTAATTAACATAAAAGAATATGCGTACCTTTTCTTGATTCTAGCCGAACAAGAATTAAATCCACAAACTAGCAATTGGGATGAACCCTAATTAGGGTTTATAGGATTATATGAATTACCCCTTACCGTTTTGTAATTCAATCCAAGATAATAACAAAAGTATGTTATTACTATGTTCTTGTACACACGTACTAAACCGAATTAAAGTAATGCTAGTTTTTATCAAACAAATAACTTGGTTTGTGGAAAAGTTTTGGATCGACACCTATGATGGTGGACGATCGGTTTGGAGAACAAAAACACACACAAAACAATTTTTAGGGTTTAGCTAATGAGCACAAGAGATGGAAAAATAAAACCCCAAGCCTTGTTTATATACCCAAGCAAACTTGGTGAACAAGTTGGTTTTTATTTCCTTGTTTTGTGTCCCTAGGCCGATCGGTTAAGGAGTCCCCAAAGGGATTCCGGAACCTTCCCAACTTTTGCAATTTGATCCTTTTCCATAAACATTTAACGACCGTTAGTCCATTACATTAATTACTTAACGTCCGTTAGTTATTTCGTTTAATAAATAATAAATATAACGTTTATATTTAATTATTAACTTTAAATTCTCATACGTAAAGTGGGCAATACCATAGTCTCGAGTTCGATCCTAACACACGTCTATTAATTTATTGTCCATACAACCAACAACAACTGCTGTGAATGAAGCATACAAAAAGGAGCTTGAAAAACTTCAAAAGAAAATTGAAAATGTCAATCTAACTATAGACACATGTTATCATCAGTCTGAGTCATTGTAAAATTTGGAATGCTCAAATATATATAAAGCTAAGTTAGTAGGGTTATAATAATGCGCCTCCACCACTAAGAGGTGTTCATTCACCCTCTAGGTATAGATTTAGCTCATACAGGCATAGAGGATTTTAAGGATCTTGAAAGAGAATATGGTCCTTTAAAAGACACAGTGGTGAAGAGTGAGGTAAGAGAGTAAGAGGTGTTCATCAGTCTGAGTCAATTGATAAAATTGGAATGCTCAAATATATAATAAAGCTAAGTCTAGTATGGGTTATAATACTGCGCCTCCACCACTAAGAGGTGTTCATTCACCTCTAGGTATAGATTTAGCTCATACAGGCATAGAGGATTTTAAGGATCTTGAAAGAGAATATGGTCCTTTAAAAGACACAGTTGTGAAGAGTGAGGAAGAGAGTAAGCTAGATAATGATGTTTTTGAGAGTGCTAGTGACTCATCTGTTGTAGATGAGAGTGTTAAAAAGAATGTAGAGACTACTATCCCAAAAGTTACTAATACTGTTACAGAGGAACCTAGGAAACCAATTAATAAACCTAGACCAACTGTAAGGTATGCTGAGATGTATAGGAACAAGCCTATAGCTCCTAGGGGTAACCAGAGGAGTTGGAATCATGTTAAATCTCAACAACTAGGTAGTGATTTTGTGATGAACAATAAAGCATGCTATATTTGTGGTAGTTTTGATCATTTACATGCTTATTGTGACTATCATGTTGGGAGAAGGGTAGTCTATGGGAATAAAAGGGTGGAGTCTAACAGATATCAACATAATGTACACCCTAGTTCTAATTGCAAAATGGTCCCAGGAGCAGTTCAACTTAGAAGTGGTCTCAAAACATTTGCCACTGCAAAAACTGTTAACACTGCTCACCCTAAGTCACCTGTTAAAAGTGCAAACACCAAAACAAGTTTTAATAAATCGGCACAAACAGGAAAAAGGACCTTTCAAGCTAAAAAGGTTAACAATAACCAACAGTGGGTACCTAAAAAGAAACCAGCAATTTTCACTGCTCATTCAAAAGTTACCACTGCAAGGGTTTTGAACAAGAAAAGGGGGGACATGGGAAATGCTTTGAAGGCCTCAGCACGTTGGGAATGGAAACCTAAAGGAAACACCTCTACAACCAATCCCAATGGTGTATCAATGACCTTTGACAGATACAATTATATTGATACACGAGGCAGATCCAAGTCAATCATGGCTTGGGTCCCCAAAAGAAACTAACTCTTTACTCTTATGTGCAGGAACATCCAAGGACAAAAAGATCAGATCAAGGATATACAGATAGTGGGTGTTCAAGGCACATGACTGGCAACAAGTCCTATCTTTCAGACTTTGAGCAATATGATGGACAGTATGTCAGTTTTGGAGGTGGAGTAAATGGTAAAGTTGCTGGTAAAGGAGTTATTAAAACTGGTAACTTGGACTTTGAACATGTGTATTATGTAAAAGAGCTTAAGTATAATATTTTTAGTGTGTCACAAATGTGTAACAAAATGAACAATGTTCTTTTTACCAAATATATGTGTTTTGTACTCTCTAAGGATTTTAAGATGCCTGATGAAAGTCAAGTTCTCCTTAAAATTCCTAGAAAAGGCAATTTATATAGCTTTGATATGAACAAAATTGTTGCTAAAGATGACTATGCTTGCTTGCTTGCAAAGGCCACAGTGGATGAATCCATGTTATGGCATAGAAGACTTGGTCATGTTAACTTCAAAACCATTAACAAGATTGTCAAAGATGGTTTGGTGAGAGGTCTGCCTCAGAAAAGATTTGAAAATGATCAAACCTGTGTGGCTTGTCTTAAAGGAAAACAACACAGAGCTTCTTGTAGGTCAAAGTTGGTTAACTCTATTTCTCACCCTCTTCAAATGTTACATATGGACTTGTTTGGTCCTACATCAGTGAGCAGCTTGAATTTGAAGAAGTATTGTCTAGTGGTGACTGATGATTTTAGTAGGTTCACATGGGTTTTCTTTCTTGGAACTAAGGATGAAACAACTGGCATCCTCAAGATATTTATCACAGAAGTAGAAAACCAATATGATATGAAAGTTAAAATCATTAGATGTGACAATGGAACCGAATTCAAGAATAGAGTTATGGATGAGTTTTGCAGAGATAAAGGTATTAAAAGAGAATTTAGTGTGGCTAGAACTCCTCAACAAAATGGTGTTGCTGAGAGGAGGAACAGGACACTGATAGAGGCTGCTAGAACCATGTTGGCCGATTCAAAATTTCCAATTACTTTTTGGGCTGAAGCAGTTAACACTGCATGCTATGTGCAAAACAGGGTTTTAGTTGTAATGACAAAGAACAAGACACCTTATGAATTGTTTAGGGGAAGACCACCTACTCTTGACTTCATGAGACCATTTGGGTGTCATGTATCTATTCTCAATACCTTGGATTATCTGGGCAAGTTTGATAAAAAGGCTGATGAAGGGTATTTTGTTGGGTATTCCATGGTTAGTAAAGCTTTCAGAGTATTCAACTTAAGAACCCAAAATATTGAAGAGAATCTGCATGTTGAGCTCCTAGAAAACAAAGTCAATGTCAAAGGAACTGGTCCAGAAAGACTGTTTGATCTTGATACTCTAACAAACACTATGAATTATGTGCCTGTTTCTACAGGAACATCTTCTTTTGATTTTGCAAGTTCAGAAGAGTTTCTTGATGATAATGAACCAAACAAAGAAGATGCAGATGATCAAGATGAATTTAGTCTACCTCTTTGGGACTATGCAGATAATAATGATTTACTGAAAACTGGAGTTGTTCATCCTTCTAGTGATGTGAATAAAGAAGGAGATGGCAACTTGAATGCTAAAAGTTCTGAAAGCAGTGAAAATTCAAATTCCACTGTTAGGCAAAATGTTTCCACTGCAACACCAGATGTGGGAATCACCACTCAAGTTACTATGGAAGCTCAAGCCAATGATGTTGAAATTTCTAATATGCCAAGTGAGATTGCAGGTCCTCAGATTCCCCACACCACTGTTCATAAATCACATCCTCTTGAAAATGTGATTGGGGATGTCTATTCACCTGTGAAGACTAGAAGACAAACAAAGCTGCCTGATGTTCATGGATTCATAAGTAAAATATATGAATCTAAAATACATGAAGGCAAGAATGAATGTCTATTTATGTGTTTTCTGTCACAAATGGAGCCAAAGAATGTTTACAAGGCACTTGAAGATGAAAGTTGGGTGGAAGCAATGCAAGAAGAGCTGCTCCAATTTAAGCTTCAAAAGGTATGGGTGCTTTGTGATTTGCCTTCTGGCAAGAAGGTAATAGGTACTAAATGGGTGTTCCGAAACAAGAAAGATGAAAGGGGAATTGTTATCAGAAACAAAGCTAGGCTTGTGGCTCAAGGATACACTCAAGAGGAGGGTATTGATTATGAAGAGGTATTTGCCCCAATTGCACGAATTGAAGCAATTAGGCTGTTCTTAGCCTATGCATCCTTTATGGGCTTTAAAGTCTATCAAATGGATGTAAAAAGTGCTTTTCTATATGGGCAGATAGATGAAGAAGTTTATGTCTCACAACCTCCAGGCTTTGAAGACCCTGAATATCCTAACAAAGTCTACAGGGTAGTTAAAGCTTTGTATGGCTTGCATCAAGCACCAAGGAAATGGTATGAAACCTTGACTACTTATCTTCTTGCAAATGGGTTTCATAGAGGCAGAGTGGATCAAACTTTGTTCATCAAGAAAGACAAGAATGATATCCTGCTTGTTCAAGTTTATGTTGATGATATCATTTTTGGATCTACAAAGCCAGAGATGTGCAAAGATTTTGAGAAACTGATGAAAGAAGAATTTCAGATGAGTTCTATGGGTGAACTCACATTCTTTTTGGGACTTCAAGTACTACAGAAGCCAGATGGTATTTTCATTAATCAAGACAAATATGTGGCTGAAATACTAAGGAAGTTCAAGTTTACTGATGCAAAGTCATCCAGCACTCCTGCAGACAAGACTACACATCTACTTCTTAAGGAAAATAGTGGTGAAGCTGTTGATGTCCATATGTATAGGTCTATGATTGGTTCCTTAATGTACCTTACATCATCTAGACCAGATATTATGTTTGCTGTGTGTGCTTGTGCAAGATTTCAAGTTACTCCCAAGTTCTCTCACTTGACTGCTGTGAAGAAGATTTTCAGATATCTTAAAGCATTTCCTACTCTGGGATTGTGGTACTCCATAGATTCTCCTTTAGATCTGGTTACTTACTCAGATAGTGACTATGCTGGAGCTAGCTTTGATAGAAAATCTACAACTGGTGGATGTCAATTTCTTAGCAATAGGTTAGTGTCATGGCAGTGCAAGAAGCAAACAATGGTGGCTAATTCTTCAACTGAAGCAGAGTATATTGCTGCTGCAAGTTGCTGTGCTCAAGTTTTATGGCTTCAGAATCAACTGTTGGACTATGGGTACAATTTTATGAATACCATCATTCATATTGACAATAGCAGTACCATATGCATCATTAAGAATCCTGTTCAACATACAAAGACCAAACATATTGAAATTAGACATCAGTTCATTAGAGACTGTTATGAAAAGGGACTAATTCAAGTTGTCAAAATTCATACTGATGACAACTATGCTGATTTGTTAACAAAAGGTCTTGATGTGGGAAGATTTCAGTACTTGGTCACAGGTATTGGAATGCTTAATCCATAATTATGTTAGTGTTGAGGGGAAGCTGTTAGGTACTGAAATTGTTGTATGAGTTTGTATATCAAGTTTTGATGAGGAGTTGGAGTTAAAAGGTGTATATCTGAGATACACATCAAATGGTTATTGATTCACCATGTCTAATACACATAAGAATCAACTAGTCCAGAGCAAACGGCTACTGGTAAAGACTTGACAAATCCGTTTATGGTTGATAGTTTACCAAAAACTATATGGTTATCAACTCACCATATTCTTTATGATTAAGAGTTGGCTAGTCCATAGCAAACGGCTCATGGTAAAGACATATCAAATCCGTTGATAGCTGATAGTTTGCTAAAAAATATAATGGGAGCAGTATTGTTTTCTAATGATTTTATTTCCCACTGCTCTTTGAAATTTTTGTGAAACATTACCACTGCTAGTTCACAGTTTCCACTGACAGTGTTATTTTACCACTGTTGTTCTAGCCGTTACAACTGATTGTGTCAGTAATTTATTTTTTACTAGCCGTTGAAAGTAACCACTGATTGTCATATATATAGGGTTAAAATTTTAAGTAAATTATCTTCTTTCCAAATTATAAATACTTTCTAAAGATAATTTTACTTGCGCAGTAATTATAAATCCTAACCCTATATATCCTTATTTTTCAATTGGCTAGTCATTCTTTCAATTCTTACTGACATAATAATATTTTTCATCAAAAGTTTCTATGGCATCTTTGAACTTTGCAGATGAGCACAACCTAGTGGCCTACCTACAAAAGTCTAACGAGAAGATTGGCCCTGTTTTTCATCAGATTGTGGATTTTCTTCATACCACTCACATAAGGTGATAACGCTACACTCGTCGTTCGGGGTCAAGGAAACTTCCTTTTCTTCGAGCAAGTTTTATAACACCCTAGGCAGTGAACCTAATCGTTGTAGTGTAGTAATTAGGGTAAGCCACGGGTATTGATATCGTTCTCTAGGGGAATAGGAATGCTAGTAAGGAGTTACTACGCTAAGGTTAAGGTTGAGGAAGATTATTTTTTATCTTTTTATATTTTTTTGAAAATGGAAAGGTACGAATCTCGGGTATTGGATTTGGGGGGTTGGTATTTCTACCGATTACTCTACTATTATCTAATTATCTAAACTAAGGTTGTGGGAGTCTATGTCTAATTAATGTGTGCTCGTATGATAGTTTAAAGATGTGTTTACTTAGTTTGTATTACTCCTTAATTATCTCCTATTGATGGTTGAGTGTCACGTCTTATTCCTAGTTGCGTTGTGTGTCTAAAGTTGTAGGGTATGCGTTTCTCCCTAACTCTTCGAACTTACCAAAGGGTCTCGTCTACAAACCCACTAGGGATGATAAACTCCTACTCTAAGGCGCTCTTTGGATGGTTTAGCCTACAACTACTCAGGTAATTATATTCTAAGGTTCACAAAGATGAATCAAGCATTAAGTACACAACGAATGACCTATCGCATTACTAGATCATTATTCAACTAAGATAAGAAACAACCAATCAATATTCAATAATTAAGTTTCATACTTCCTAAGCAAACACACAAATAAATTAGCCGGACATGGAAAACATGCAAGCATACACACAAATTATCAAAGACATAATTGAATTAATGAAGTAAAGACTTATCTTGATGTAAGATAGGGTTTAAAACCCTAAAATACTGTACAAGACACCTTAGGTTCGGTTTTAGGTTTTTAATCCAAAGACTCTCTACCAAAGACTGAAAAATTCGGATTCTATATATAAGATTACAATTGCGACGGCGTCACCTTATGTTTAGTGACGCCGTCGTGTCGCCGTCATTAGGGTTTCGTCTTGGCCACGTTAACCTTGCGACGGCGTCACCTTATGTCCGTGACGCCGTCCTCTTCAGCTTCTGACGTCGTCTGGATTGCATCTAGGCCGTCTGAGTAGCGACGGCCTACTCTTTCACAACTAGACGTCGTCGCTTGTAAATACGAGTTTTGGGTTCTGGCCCGTCACAATAATTTTGGGACGGCGTCACAATGTAGCACCTGACGCCGTCGCCTTCTACTTTCAGCAACTGGGAGTGTCTCGATTTTGACTTTGGCCATTTTCTTCATATATTCGCGCCTTTTCGTCCAAATAAGTGCCATTCCAGCATTTTGCCTTCAAGAGACCTAAAAAGTGAAAAGGAACGATATTAAGCAATAACGGATACAAAAGTGATCAAATAAGGACTTAAACGACCCCTCAAAATGGTACCTTTTAAAACCTTATCAAATATCCCTACACTTGTTATTTGCTTGTCCTCAAGCAAATGTGCTTTTAGCCAACTAATTTATAAGTTAGGGGTCATGAAGCATTAATTCAAAACGGTCCACAACACATATAAGCCCCGCAAAAGTCATAACAAGCACGGAAATTACATACTAGCACCTCACATGGGGTGTTTGGATACTCACATCTCTCTCGGGTGTATATATGAAATATAACAAATAGGAAATGGAAGATAAACACTCATTAACCGGTCCTAGTACATAGATTACCATAGGCTTGAGAATAGATCAAACCTCCATCGCTTTGGCGTAAGCACCTAGGAAAGACTATCAAAGAGGTCTTTTAAAGGGTTGTAATGTTAGGCTTACGGTAGGGAAATAAGGGTTTGGTGGGATAGGCTATTTAGTGGTGGTAAGTCAAAAATCTCTATGTTAAATGTATATGAAGAATGGCGTTGCTAAGCCAAGACTCGACACTCTAAACTCTAGATAACTGAAATAAACAAACATAAATTTAAAAGATATATGTAGGATGGTAGCCCGTATGTTTTTTTTTTTTTTTTTTTTTTTTTTAATTTATTTATTTATTTATTTATTTATTTTCACTCTATTTTTTTCTTTTCTCTTTTTCTATTCTTTTTAAATTTTTTTTTTTTTTTTTTTTTTTTTTTTTTTTTTTTTTTTTCATACACTTTTACTCTACCATCCTCTACGATAACATCAAAATACTAGGGATTTACAGGCATATCCCTACACTTGAGTTTTTATTATTCTAACACTAATTTGACCCGATTTGAAAAGATCAAAACACTTGGGGTACATTATTACGCAAACAAAGGGAATTTGAATTTAACGTTCCCTTCCCGTCATTTCATAAACTTTAACTTTTCCCATGAATCCCAATCGTCCCAAAACTGTATACAAAGGATATGACTCGACTTAGCAACTTATGCAAGCAACTAGATAATTGAACTAAGGGTTTAGGGTGATAACAAACATTTGCACTAAAAGTGAGTGCATAAAGGGGTAGGCTAAGGCGATTTGGGTGTATATTTGGGGGTGGGGTGTAAACAATGCTCTTCATTAATATTCCGGAAAAACCGAAACATCACGAGAACCGCGAAAAGGATAGGCTCTGAGGGGTTAACTAGGGGTATCGTGTACTAAAGATGAGTACAACGCAAAGGGTGTGGGGGAATTACTCAACCGATATGGAAGAAGTAATTATATTACAGGTATCAAACAAGGGTTATCCTAATGCCTCTTATCATTTAGTTATTCCTAACTACACAAGTGTAGCCTCACTTGCGATCTCGGAATGCATCACAAAACAAGTTCTAGAATCTAATATACTACCGGTTCACACTCTAAGCATTAAAGATGAATGCTTTAATTCCTACTAATCTAAGGGCGATCCTCACATTTTGGTGGAATTTGGGTGGTAAAGGGTTTTGTGCTAGTCATATAACTTCCTATCCGTGAGACGCTTTGGTTAAGACTAATGGCCCACTCTTATATGTCATGAAAAATTTTAAATTTGGTGCCGAAATTACCCTAACCGACATTTTCTCATGGTTTATTACACAATCACAATTGGACAAAGCAAATAATCAAGGATAAGCATAGTTTCAAAGTTCCCGTTTTATTTTCCCTCCCTACACTTAAACTGAACATTGTCCCCAATGTTCCCCGAAAGTATCAAAGTTATGATAAAAGAAGGTAATCAAAAACGAAAGAAACTAATACTCCCCTGATTAGCTCGGTAGGATCCGTGTAAAGTGGTGGTTAAATCCTTTTCAAGAAGAATTTATTGCGTGAAAAGCTCCTCCAATCTTATGTAACTTCTTCTCGACAAACTAAACATGCACACTTGAAGAAAACAAACGAAACCTTCGCGTAAAATCGGCGGTAATAATATATATAAGAGTCGATTTAAACTAGGATATAATGCTTGTGGAATGGATGTTTACAGAATTTCTAAGAAAATTAAGACCTAGAAAATTCCAAAAATTTATAAGTAGCTCAGAAAACGAGAAAAAGTAATCTGATGTTTTTACTCCTTCCTGACGCCGTCAGGTTGCAATCCTGACGCCGTCAGGTTATCCTGACAAAAACTGGTATGCGATTTTCTGAAAAAAATTCTGAAAAATTTACATCTTTAGAATCTGAAAAAAATTTCTGCAAAACATCCATTATGACTCGATACAAGCATTTGACTCGAACAAACAAACATAAATATCTTTTAGTTAATTGTTATTCTCATGTTTACGTTTCTTTTGAAAACGTGTGTAATCCTCTCTACACTTATCCCTTATGTAAAATACCTTTATATGTAATTAAGACGAGGTTAAAAACAAAATAAAGCATTTTTACAAATTTAAACATGAGGATAAACAATTAATAAAAGATATATGACACTAACAAGCAAACAATTAAGCATGGGTTGCCTCCCACGAAGCGCTTTTCTTTATTTAAGAGTCTTGTAGCTAGACTCATAGTCGTGCTCCTACGTTTCCTCACGCATCCTCAATGAGAATTCTATCATGTTGACAAAATCTTCATCGACTTTATACCTAGGCCCTAGAGTTAAGCAATCCTTATAATAATGCCTCCTTCTTTCCCACATGAATTTATAACCTTTTTCAACATCTTCCTTGCTTTTGTCCTCAAAAGCTTTGATGTTGTCTCGATCATAAATGGACAAGTGGCCATACTCAGTTGTTTTCCAAGGCATCCTATAGGTGATCTCATCGGTTCCTTCCTTGAACCTAACCGTTCCATCATGCTTGTTATGGCTCATTCTAGATGTTTCAACAAACGGTTTCCCTAGCACTACTTGGGATAAGCTATAGTCAATGACGCATCCTACATCTTCTAGGACCATAAAATCAACTAGGTAGGTGAAATCTCCTATAAAGACATGCACGTCTTTGACTCTTCCCACAAAATTGCAAACTCCTCCCGGATACTTAGGGTCTCTCCTAATATTGAGTCGCTCATTCATAATGTCATTGTAGACAGCAGATGACATTACATTGATGGGGGATTCCGTATCTATGTAAGCGTGGTCGACACTCCTATATCCGATCATACAAGGGATTTTTAGGTTCCAGGGATTTCCTCTCCTAATTTTTGGGCATATCCTAATGATAGGTGATCGTGGATTATCGATTATGTATTGATGGTACGCAACCTCTTCCTTAGTGGGGTAAAGATTGAAGTAAGCACTATTTTCCACATCCACTTTGTTGTCTATCATGCCATTTTCCGAATTACTGCTAATCATAGAGCCAACTATAGCAGCGCTGACTACTTTCTCAACAACTTCCCTAATTGTACTATCGAATATTTTCTGCAAATCCTGAAGGTCGGTGTTTCTACTCACATAGCGGCTTCGACGGTTGTGTTGGTTATTGGGTTGGGTTTTGAGTGACATTGAAATTTTTTGTGTTGGGTTATCAAGTGGTGGTTGGTTATCACCTTCCATGATGAAAAGTGATGGGGTTACGAACAAAGGTCACGAAGAAGGGGGATAGACTAAGAGAAAGCTAAAAATTGAGAAAAAAGTTTACTTGATAGGAATCAAGCAAAGAACCTAAACGAGGTGGACTACTAACTAGCTATTCTATTCCCCGGCAGCGGCGCCAAAAACTTGATAACACTACACGCGTCGTTCGGGGTCAAGGAAACTTCCTTTTCTTCGAGCAAGTTTTATAACACCCTAGGCAGTGAACCTAATCGTTGTAGTGTAGTAATTAGGGTAAGCCACGGGTATTGATATCGTTCTCTAGGGGAATAGGAATGCTAGTAAGGAGTTACTACGCTAAGGTTAAGGTTGAGGAAGATTATTTTTTATCTTTTTATATTTTTTTGAAAATGGAAAGGTACGAATCTCGGGTATTGGATTTGGGGGGTTGGTATTTCTACCGATTACTCAACTATTATCTAATTATCTAAACTAAGGTTGTGGGAGTCTATGTATAATTAATGTGTGCTCGTATGATAGTTTAAAGATGTGTTTACTTAGTTTGTATTACTCCTTAATTATCTCCTATTGATGGTTGAGTGTCACGTCTTATTCCTAGTTGCATTGTGTGTCTAAAGTTGTAGGATATGCGTTTCTCCCTAACTCTTCGAACTTACCAAAGGGTCTCGTCTACAAACCCACTAGGGATGATAAAATCCTACTCTAAGGCGCTCTTTGGATGGTTTAGCCTACAACTACTCAGGTAATTATATTCTAAGGTTCACAAAGATGAATCAAGCATTAAGTACACAACGAATGACCTATCACATTACTAGATCATTATTCAACTAAGATAAGAAACAACCAATCAATATTCAATAATTAAGTTTCATACTTCCTAAGCAAACACACAAATAAATTAGCCGGACATGGAAAACATGCAAGCATACACACAAATAATCAAAGACATAATTGAATTAATGAAGTAAAGACTTATCTTGATGTAAGATAGGGTTTAAAACCTTAAAATACTGTACAAGACACCTTAGGTTCGGTTTTAGGTTTTTACTCCAAAGACTCTCTACCAAAGACTGAAAAATTCAGATTCTATATATAAGATTACAATTGCGACGGCGTCACCTTATGTTTAGTGACGCCGTCGTGTCGCCGTCATTAGGGTTTCGTCTTGGCCACGTTAACCTTGCGACGGCGTCACCTTATGTCCGTGACGCCGTCCTCTTCAGCTTCTGACGTCGTCTGGATTGCATCTAGGCCGTCTGAGTAGCGACGGCCTACTCTTTCACAACTAGACGTCGTCGCTTGTAAATACGAGTTTTGGGTTCTGGCCCGTCACAATAATTTTGGGACGGTGTGACAACCCGTACTTTCAGGTCATTTCTCGACACAATTTATGCCTCACTATTTCAACATTTATAGTAAACTTAGTTTACTTGTTTCAAATTCGCGTAACCTTAAAGGTTTAGCGGCGAATTCATGATCATAACATCACGTACATTTCATATGGACTAAGATTAGTCTACATTTCATTGACATCATTTGCATCATATAAATTCATTCATGACATTTTATTTCTCATTTAACGCGTAATTTTTATATTTAATAAACGTTATCGCGTGAGTTATTATTTTAAATATTTAATCCGTTACTTTCAAAAATGATCCCGATGTATTTTTAAACTTACATTTAGTTTATAAAAACTATATTTTTAGTTTTCCTAGTGTTTCAAATTTATTTGGTACATAAATCGTTAAAGTTAAATTATTACGACGTTTTCTTAAAAATTATACGATAATTATTTTTATCACTCAAATTTCACAAGGAATGTATTTTTACAATTTTTATTATCTCAATACATTCTATTTTGATCTATTAAAAAAACTTACTTGTACCAAAAATTTCCATTTACCTTTACTTGTACATTTAACTATACATTTACCTACACTTTTTCTTACAAATTGTTACAAGTAATTACTCAATACTTTTTTTTTTAAAAAAAATATATAATTGAGAGACAAAAGTCCCCCAAAAACCGGCCTAGTGGAGGGGGGAAAGCATTTATGGAGTATGGTTCTTGAATGTGTATTATTACACACTTGCATTAAGTCTTACATATACATTATATCTCATTCATCCTCCTCATAAGTCTTCAAGTGTTAGAAAATCACTTTTCTTCTCTCCTTGGTTCTCTTCATAACCGGCCATATAGGGTTCTTCAAAGGGATCATCATCAAAATTTTTCTCAAGTGTTTTTACAATCTAGATATCACTCTTTATAAGGTTTTGAAATAAAAACCAAGAGTGTTTAGGCTAAACCTTGTTCCTTGCACCTCATCATATTCACTAGTAAGCATGTTTCTTTCATTTTTCATGTTTCCTTTTCATTTCATATGAATCTCTTCATTTTTGGAGCAAGCATGCATGATATGTGATTTATACCATTTTTACATGATTTTTAGAGTTTTATATATATATGGTCATCCTATAATTATCCCCTTGGTATTCATTGGTCTTGATGATGTCTAGGAACCCATGACACCCTAAGAAGGTGTATGGTAGGATTAGATTAGCTTTGGAGTTGATTTGAAGGGATTAGAATAGGTTTTGTCCGAGAAAAACTATTTTCAATACGATTAAAATAGGTTCTGTCCTTGTTTCGATTTTCTGGAAAAACCGACAGTAGGCACGACCTTTTGGCCTTGATATTTAGAAAATATACTTTAAAACGAATCCGTGGCCTTTTGAACGGATAAAAACGGAGTTATAACGAAGAAGTTATGGGTTTTTAAAGTTTGACGACGAAATGGACATTTTCAGAAAATTTCAGCATGCAGTTTTTACTTTGTTCGAGTCAAAAACGAGCCTTAAGCTTCACAAATTATTTCGACTTATAAAAAATGTATTAGTTTATTTCGATACGAAGCTAAGGACGTATTATAGGTAGAAAACGGATTTGAAACGACAAAGATATGCACGTTTTTACAAACTTGCCGTAACTATTATTTTCTGAAAAACTATATTATTTCTACGATACAAGTGTTACGGTAGCTGTAACGTCCATGTTGAGGGCTGTTTTTAACCACGATGTGAAACTTTTTGGAACGAATTGTCTTCTAATAAAATCAAGTTCACCGGCCATATTTTTCAAAACGACAAACTGTTTGTAAAGCGGAGTTGTAGTAAATTATTTACGGATGTTCAAACTTGGCCGAAACTCATTTTCTGCACAACAATTAGCCAAAACCACCATCTTTAACCCTTAATATCTTTATGATCGAGACCTTTTGGACGAAAACTCCTGAACTAAAACTTCTAGATAACGATACAAACTTTCCAAAACCGTCGAGTTCGTTCTCTAACGATCGACGTACACCATTTTACGACTAGTTTTCCAAAGCCATTTTTGTTGATTTCAAGAAATTTCCGACAACATTGTTTTGCGACGAAAAGTGAAAATTTCACCATAAATCATTATAAAACCATTGTAGGATGACATTTTGACGTAAATACTTGAAAAGTGATTTTTGATTGGTCAAGACGTCAAACGAAATTTTTTCGACGATAAGTAATATTTTTTCAAAACCCGCAAATGGTATAAATAACATACGAAATGCATGCATAACATTACATTGCAACTCATTACATATCATATCATTCGTAATAGGTCCCGGTTAAAGCATCACATTATACCTCAGTGTACTCACTCTTGTCATCACATCAGTTATCCAAGTGAGTTTTCATAGCCCCGTCGTATACACTTTTAATTATTTTCAAACCTACGGGGGAGAATACATTGCACAACATTTTTATTACGATACCAAGTACATTAAATTTATTACATTGCTTAAGTTACCACATTTGCCAATTGAAAGTCCCCATTACCTGAACATGAACCGTTAATCTTTGAAGCGAGGATGAGTGGATAGATCTATCGAGGGTGACGCCTCCATCCGAGTTGGTGAATCCCAACTTGTCATACGGATGCATTTCATTTGATAACATTACGGAGTTGTCTGGCAAACACTCTGCAGGGGCATACATTATGAACAGTCTAGTTTCGGGGTCATGGGCTTATAGCAATTGTAACATTTTTACGTGACATAATTGTCATGCCTGTAACATTTTTACGTGACATAATTGTCATGCCTGATCTATACTTGCGTAGTCGTATAAAACATTTACATAAACCTATGATTTCTCACCAACATTATTGTTGACCGTTTTAGCAATGTATTTTCAGGTAACTGAGGCATTATCA
Source organism: Chrysanthemum seticuspe (assembly GCA_019973895.1). Taxonomy (NCBI): domain Eukaryota; kingdom Viridiplantae; phylum Streptophyta; class Magnoliopsida; order Asterales; family Asteraceae; genus Chrysanthemum; species Chrysanthemum seticuspe. The sequence goes on along the minus strand of BPTQ01005401.1, from coordinate 14,342 downwards.
TCATGACATGGTTTAGGGACCTACATTTTGAGTCGCGGCGTCGACTTACATCATTGTACATTATGGCACTTTATTTCAAAAACATCGTTTGGATTTGTAATATATTTGTATTTCCGCAAACTTTGTAAACCTTTTGGGACCGATGTTGTACTCTGAATGCTTTTATTAAATATCCAACGATGTGTTTTTAAAACGACACTTTAGGTCGTTCAATATAACTGTGATTGTGGTGCTATGACAGTCAATCCCCCAGGAATTCCATTTCGCTGCAAAACAGGTAAATTGGGGGTGTGACAGATTGGTACCAGAGCTACAGTTATAGAGAACTAGGTTGCATCATTGACCCTAGACTATAACTACATTATCATAGCATCTCATCATTTCATCATAAGTGCATGTTCACTTTGCATGCGATTTATACGTACATTTTCGAGTTATTCACTTTCATTTCAAAAGCGGTTGTCACATAGATGCCTTCAAATACCCATCCCATTATACTCACATCACTTTGACATGGAGAATACCTTGTCAGTCCCTACCACAATTTTAACATCAGTTGACTCAACATCGATAACATCAGACGATGACACTGAGACCTTTTAGGAGGACGAAGTTGCACCTACACCATTACGATCACTATTGATTCACGGTAGGATCAGGACAATTTTTATCACTCAGTTGGGACAGATCATACTATTGGGTAGAATTTATAGGCTTAGTCCTAATGAACCTATTTTCTTAACTCACCACAAGGATTTCCATTATCATCATTGTCATTATTTTCATCATCATTATCATTTCGAGCACCATCCGTACCATCACATCTCATACCCGATACTCATACACCTGACTTGCAGCTTGGGAAGCGTGCATGATTTGACACACCATTACCATCTACTACTAAGACTATAGACATTACATCATCTCATAGGTTTGAGGACTGTGAGAGTTCTAGGGCTATCGTTACTAGACCGCCTACTACTCCTACACTTGAAACACGATTAGACCACCAACAGGAACAGATAATAAGTACCTTTCTAGCTAATGTAATCCTTATCATTTATTATCTCTACGATAATCACCATCTTGTTTATTTCATTCCTTACTCCAATTGCCCAATTTTCCATCATTTCACGACGATACATCACTATCTTACTAGGGGTTAGGCCAACTTTATTCTCGATCAATTAGTAGACTGTTATTACTCGATAAGGTTCTCCTATGCATCCTACAAACCATCCAACAAATTTTATTCCAAATTATCCTGCTACTATTTCATGAAATTATTTCACTTGATTTTATTTCGAACTATTTTATCACCATCTTAGAAACGTTGTTTCATAAAGTTTTAACGCAAGTTGTTTTATTACCAACTTATCAATTGGTTTCAGTCATTTTATCAATTATTTAATATCCTCATGCGAAACGATTTTCATGTTACTCTGAAAAATCATCGAGCTATTATCTTACAAAACAAAACGTTGAATACCAACTATTTGTCCTACATTCCCTCTTATGAGATAATAAACTTCATCGTTATCTAACGCAAACTGCTTTCAACTATTTTACCGACCATTTCATCTTACTCCTGTACCATTAAACCAAAATTTACGACTTTAATAATACTTTATAAACAATGACCTTACTGATACTTTGCAAACTATTTTCTCACAGTATGATAAACCGATTAATTTGCTATTATTTTATAAAACAACAAACAATTACAATAGCAAGTTACAAACTATATTACAAATTTTTCCTGCAAGTAATATTGCGGTCTTATAAACTATTTTACCCTTTTGGTGAGTTATTTTAGCCACTGTCTGATTTAAAAATCATAAAACTTGGTACGCTTACCTCACAGACTATTCGCCTTTACTTTAATGACTATTATATTACCAACCTATAAACCATCCTGATATTAATTAAACTACGAAATCTTCTATTATTTGACAAACGATAAATTGTTTTCTTGTAAGCTAATTTACAAATCATTTCACGGGTTATGTTATAATCTGAATTGTGTCTTACCAAAATATTTCACTACCCTTCTATCACTATATAAGCTGTTTTAAAATCACCCTAACGAATTGTTGCTTTAACACCAAGCCACAACTAAGATTTATTATTAAACTGTAAATGATAAAAATGTTCCTTTCTTACTCAATAAAGTGGTTTTACAAACCTTTTCATAAACTTTACTGTAATTTTCTTACAAACTATTTATTCTCGTTCGAAAGCAAAGTTTTATAATCAGATATGTCGTGCATAAACATTTATTTCTGTTAACACTCTATAAATGCTTACGCCATTTATCTCCCACTCAACCGATAAGTTAGGATTTGACGGGTGACCTTTTTAGGAAAGACTTCCTATACCATCTGTGAGGAGGATACCTCGATACAAGAAAACAATGAAAGGATTTTGGAATTACCAACAAGGACTAGAACTATGAGGTAGGATGATTCAAAACTCAACAAAAATCTTAAGACATCACGAGACATTCCGAACCACTATTTTGAATTAGAATCCAAACTCTATCATTCCAAAAGTACTAGCTAGACCGAGTTACGAGATTTAATACGAAGCAAATACCCATGAAGCAACACTATAGGGATATACCAAGTCTTCTATCTGAGGCTATAGAACATTCTATTAAACATGGCCTCAACAATATGTGAATTTCCCTACAATGAGTGTCCCTTAAAGGAAAATTTGGTTAAATTAAGGTTATTGATATAAACTTCCCCTAAGGCATTGTGTTCTCTAGAAATTCCAAGTAACCTCACTTCTATATCAAGAGATGCCACAGGTTTGAACATATCGGAAAATCAATGACTCTCCATCTACAAGTGAAATTAGAACAAACATTCTTCGACATAGTATAAGCTGATATTTATTGTCTTGCTGGCATGATAACAATCTCAGTGATGAACAATTTTAGAAACACTCAAGTAAGATTGAATACCTATGCCTGTAGATTTTACCTAACCTCGACTTATAGATATTATCCAACATCAGAAACTAAACATTCATGCAGACATACCTACTCGACTACTTCATCTTTTATAGTGCTTTCATTTTAAATGGATTTTATTTAAAATGTATTTATGCAAATCATATACCTTGTAGGAAATATTTTTTTCTTTCTTTCCTGAAGTACCTGTTTTAACAAGTAAATTCTTTTTAGTCAACCTTTAACAAAACCATTGTACGTTAAGAAACGTATAAACATCAATCTTTGATAAACAGTCCTATTTTGCATAATTACTCAATTATGAAAAAAAAAAAAAAAAAAAAAAATTTTCAACCAAAACACTCGATATCGGAATAAATCTTGAAAATCAACCACCACACCACATCACTTAAATAATTAGGGTTTTGTGACTTGACAACATAGAGCATGGAAACACTTCGATAACCAAACAATAAACATTTTAGTCATAGAGACTAAGCACCTTAGACAAGTAAGACTCAGGTCATGACATTCGCTAGGACTAGAAACGCGAGGAACCACAACTGTTGCCTATAATCTATTCTTTTCAATAAGGTCCTTTCCGACAGATTTAACATTTTGAAATCTAACACAAGACACGTAGTATTAATTCCAGTTGTACCTATTATAAGCTATTCGATTCACCTTAGACTGCTGACAGTCATTTCAGGATTTCCATGAAACCTACTAGGACATGATTACCGCCTACTATCCTCAGCTCAATGGTTAGAGCGAGAGAGCAATTCCCACATTAGATAATATGCTCAAGCCAGTATGACCTTCTAGAACTGGTTAGGCAAATCATTCTCCATCGACAAGTTTCTTTGCAACAATAGTTAGCTTATGAACATATTGACTACACCATTTGAATCACTGTAAGGTTGAGGTATCAATTCCTTATTCACGGGTTAAAAATCAGGAAAGTCCGATTCATTAGTCCATGATTCATTCATGAAACAAACAAAGAAGACATACAAATCAAAAATCAGTTACAAGTAACAACCTATGGCTAGATAAGCTACATCGTTATACGATGCAAAATTTGGAGATATGTCCCATAAGCCGCAAACCATTAGAATCTCAAGTGGGCAACAAATTATGCACAAGGACCCGTCTTGGAAAGGCGTGGTACGATTTAGAAAAACACTGGACGAACCAATTCGACCCAAATATTCTCATCTATCGTATTTTATTTTCTTTCCGATTTGTTATTACTTACGAGAATTTTAATTCCTTTCACTCCAACTATCATTTTAACGACACAGATTAAATCGTTGTAAACATCGAGAGTTATAACAACTAAACCGAACGTCACGTCATCGTTCCTTAATTATACATAGCCTAGCTAACTATGTCTAATTCTGGAGGGATCACGTTATGTTGGGAGCGGTTATTTATAAATCTTAGTGCAAGCAAAATCTTCACATATTTCAAAGTCAAAGTGTTTCTTATGAGAGATTCATCCGATATTTTCTTTACTACGATGTTTTATATGCTCTCAATCATCGACAACCGTAACTACATTTCTCCATGTCTTCTCTCCTCGATATTCATCATAAACTCAAAAATTCGATAGACCAACACGAACTGAATTCAGGGACTGAATTCCTTTTTGGATGGGCGAATGTGACAACCCGTACTTTCAGGTCATTTCTCGACACAATTTATGCCTCACTATTTCAACATTTATAGTAAACTTAGTTTACTTGTTTCAAATTCGCGTAACCTTAAAGGTTTAGCGGCGAATTCATGATCATAACATCACGTACATTTCATATGGACTAAGATTAGTCTACATTTCATTGACATCATTTGCATCATATAAATTCATTCATGACATTTTATTTCTCATTTAACGCGTAATTTTTATATTTAATAAACGTTATCGCGTGAGTTATTATTTTAAATATTTAATCCGTTACTTTCAAAAATGATCCCGATGTATTTTTAAACTTACATTTAGTTTATAAAAACTATATTTTTAGTTTTCCTAGTGTTTCAAATTTATTTGGTACATAAATCGTTAAAGTTAAATTATTACGACGTTTTCTTAAAAATTATACGATAATTATTTTTATCACTCAAATTTCACAAGGAATGTATTTTTACAATTTTTATTATCTCAATACATTCTATTTTGATCTATTAAAAAAACTTACTTGTACAAAAAATTTCCATTTACCTTTACTTGTACATTTAACTATACATTTACCTACACTTTTTCTTACAAATTGTTACAAGTAATTACTCAATACTTTTTTTTAAAAAAAAAAATATATAATTGAGAGACAAAAGTCCCCCAAAAACCGGCCTAGTGGAGGGGGGAAAGCATTTATGGAGTATGGTTCTTGAATGTGTATTATTACACACTTGCATTAAGTCTTACATATACATTATATCTCATTCATCCTCCTCATAAGTCTTCAAGTGTTAGAAAATCACTTTTCTTCTCTCCTTGGTTCTCTTCATAACCAGCCATATAGGGTTCTTCAAAGGGATCATCATCAAAATTTTTCTCAAGTGTTTTTACAATCTAGATATCACTCTTTATAAGGTTTTGAAATAAAAACCAAGAGTGTTTAGGCTAAACCTTGTTCCTTGCACCTCATCATATTCACTAGTAAGCATGTTTCTTTCATTTTTCATGTTTCCTTTTCATTTCATATGAATCTCTTCATTTTTGGAGCAAGCATGCATGATATGTGATTTATACCATTTTTACATGATTTTTAGAGTTTTATATATATATGGTCATCCTATAATTATCCCCTTGGTATTCATTGGTCTTGATGATGTCTAGGAACCCATGACACCCTAAGAAGGTGTATGGTAGGATTAGATTAGCTTTGGAGTTGATTTGAAGGGATTAGAATAGGTTTTGTCCGAGAAAAACTATTTTCAATACGATTAAAATAGGTTCTGTCCTTGTTTCGATTTTCTGGAAAAACCGACAGTAGGCACGACCTTTTGGCCTTGATATTTAGAAAATATACTTTAAAACGAATCCGTGGCCTTTTGAACGGATAAAAACGGAGTTATAACGAAGAAGTTACGGGTTTTTAAAGTTTGACGACGAAATGGACATTTTCAGAAAATTTCAGCATGCAGTTTTTACTTTGTTCGAGTCAAAAACGAGCCTTAAGCTTCACAAATTATTTCGACTTATCAAAAATATATTAGTTTATTTCGATACGAAGCTAAGGACGTATTATACGTAGAAAACGGATTTGAAACGACAAAGATATGCACGTTTTTACAAACTTGCCGTAACTATTATTTTCTGAAAAACTATATTATTTCTACGATACAAGTGTTACGGTAGCTGTAATGTCCATGTTGAGGGCTGTTTTTAACCACGATGTGAAACTTTTTGGAACGAATTGTCTTCTAATAAAATCAAGTTCACCGGCCATATTTTTCAAAACGACAAACTGTTTGTAAAGCGGAGTTGTAGTAAATTATTTACGGATGTTCAAACTTGGCCGAAACTCATTTTCTGCACAACAATTAGCCAAAACCACCATCTTTAACCCTTAATATCTTTATGATCGAGACCTTTTGGACGAAAACTCCTGAACTAAAACTTCTAGATATCGATACAAACTTTCCAAAACCGTCGAGTTCGTTCTCTAACGATCGACGTACACCATTTTACGACTAGTTTTCCAAAGCCATTTTTGTTGATTTCAAGAAATTTCCGACAACATTGTTTTGCGACGAAAAGTGAAAATTTCACCATAAATCATTATAAAACCATTGTAGGATGACATTTTGACGTAAATACTTGAAAAGTGATTTTTGATTGGTCAAGACGTCAAACGAAATTTTTTCGACGATAAGTAATATTTTTTCAAAACCCGCAAATGGTATAAATAACATACGAAATGCATGCATAACATAACATTGCAACTCATTACATATCATATCATTCGTAATAGGTCCCGGTTAAAGCATCACATTATACCTCAGTGTACTCACTCTTGTCATCACATCAGTTATCCAAGTGAGTTTTCATAGCCCCGTCGTATACACTTTTAATTATTTTCAAACCTACGGGGGAGAATACATTGCACAACATTTTTATTACGATACCAAGTACATTAAATTCATTACATTGCTTAAGTTACCACATTTGCCAATTGAAAGTCCCCATTACCTGAACATGAACCGTTAATCTTTGAAGCGAGGATGAGTGGATAGATCTATCGAGGGTGACGCCTCCATCCGAGTTGGTGAATCCCAACTTGTCGTACGGATGCATTTCATTTGATAACATTACGGAGTTTTCTGGCAAACACTCTGCAGGGGCATACATTATGAACAGTCTAGTTTCGGGGTCATGGGCTTATAGCAATTGTAACATTTTTACGTGACATAATTGTCATGCCTGTAACATTTTTACGTGACATAATTGTCATGCCTGATCTATACTTGCGTAGTCGTATAAAACATTTACATAAACCTATGATTTCTCACCAACATTATTGTTGACCGTTTTAGCAATGTATTTTCAGGTAACTGAGGCATTATCATCATGACATGGTTTAGGGACCTACATTTTGAGTCGCGGCGTCGACTTACATCATTGTACATTATGGCACTTTATTTCAAAAACATCGTTTGGATTTGTAATATATTTGTATTTCCGCAAACTTTGTAAACCTTTTGGGACCGATGTTGTACTCTGAATGCTTTTATTAAATATCCAACGATGTGTTTTTAAAACGACACTTTAGGTCGTTCAATATAACTGTGATTGTGGTGCTATGACAGTCAATCCCCCAGGAATTCCATTTCGCTGCAAAACAGGTAAATTGGGGGTGTGACAGATTGGTACCAGAGCTACAGTTATAGAGAACTAGGTTGCATCATTGACCCTAGACTATAACTACATTATCATAGCATCTCATCATTTCATCATATATACATAGTCACTACATGCGGTTTTATACGCACATTTTACGAGTTATTTACTTTCATTTCGAACCCGATTGTCACATGAATGCCTTCAAATACCCATCCCATTATACTCACATCACTTTGACATGGAGAATACCTTGTCATTCCCTATCATAATTTTAACATCAGATGATGACACTGAGACCTTTTAGGAGGACGAAGTTGCACCTACACCATCACGATCACTATTGATTCACTGTAGGATCAGGACAATTTTTATCACTCAGTTGGGACAGATCATACCATTGGGTAGAACTTATAGGCTTAGTCCTAATGAACCTATTTTCTTAACTCACCACAAGGATTTCCATTATCATCATTGTCATTATTTTCATCATCATTATCATTTCGAGCACCATCCGTACCATCACATCTCATACCCGATACTCATACACCTGACTTGCAGCTTGGGAAGCGTGCATGATTTGACACACCATTACCATCTACTACTAAGACTATAGACACTACATCATCTCATAGGTTTGAGGACTGTGAGAGTTCTAGGGCTATCGTTACTAGACCGCCTACTACTCCTACACTTGAAACACGATTAGACCACCAACAGGAACAGATAATAAGTACCTTTCTAGCTAATGTAATCCTTATCATTTATTATCTCTACGATAATCACCACCTTGTTTATTTCATTCCTTACTCCAATTGCCCAACTCTCCATCATTTCACGACAATACATCACTATCTTACTAGGGGTTAGGCCAACTTTATTCCCGACCAATTAGTAGACTGTTATTAATCGATAAGGTCCTCCCATGTATCCTACAAACCATCCAACAAAATTTTATTCCAAATTATCCTGCTACTATTTCATGAAATTATTTCACTTGATTTTATTTCGAACTATTTTACCACCATCTTAGAAACGTTGTTTCATAAAGTTTTAACGCAAGTTGTTTTATTACCAACTTATCAATTGGTTTCAGTCATTTTATCAACTATTTAATATCCTCATGCGAAACGATTTTCATGTTACTCTGAAAAATCATCGAGCTATTATCTTACAAAACAAAACGTTGAATACCAACTATTTGTCCTACATTCCCTCTTATGAGATAATAAACTTCATCGTTATCTAACGCAAACTGCTTTCAACTATTTTACCGACCATTTCATCTTACTTCTGTACCATTAAACCAACAATTTACGACTTTAATAATACTTTATAAACAATGGCCTTACTGATACTTTGCAAACTATTTTCTCATAGTATGATAAACCGATTAATTTACTACTATTTTATAAAACAACAAACAATTGCAATAGCAAGTTATAAACTATATTACAAATTTTTCCTGCAAGTAATATTACGGTCTTATAAACTATTTTACCCTTTTGGTGAACTATTTTAGCCACTGTCTGATTTAAAATCATAAAACATGGTACGCTTACCTCACAGACTATTCGCCTTTACTTTACTGACTATTATATTACCAACCTATAAACCATCTTGATATTAATTGAACTACGAAATCTTCTATTATTTGACAAACGATAAATTGTTTTCTTGTAAGCTATTTTACAAATCATTTCACGAGTTATGTTAAAATCTGAATTGTGTCTTACCAAAATATTTCACTACCATTGTTAAGCCGTTTTCTATCACTATATAAGCTGTTTTAAAATTACCTTAACAAGTTGTTGCTTTAACACTAAGCCACAACTAAGATTTATTATTAAACTGTAAATGATAAAAATGTTTCTTTCTTACTCAATAAAGTGGTTTTACAAACCTTTTCATAAACTTTACTGTAATTTTCTTACAAACTATTTATTCTCGTTTGAAAGCAAAGTTTATAATCAGATATATCGTGCATAAACATTTCTTTCTGTTAACACTCTATAGATGCTTACTCCATTTATTTCTCACTCAACCGATAAGTTAGGATTTGACGAGTGACCTTTTTAGGAAAGATTTCCTATACCATCTGTGAGGAGGATTCCTCGATACAAGAAAACAATGAAAGGATTTTGGAATTACCAACAAGGGCTAGAAGTAAGTAGCGAGATCTTTCACAACTCAATAAAAATCTTAAGACATCACGAGACATTCCGAACCACTATTTTGAATTAATCCAACTCTATCATTCCAAAAGTATTAGTTAGACCGAATTACGAGATTTAGTATGAAGCGAATACACACTAAGCAACACTATAGGGATATACCAAGACTTCTAACTGAGACTGTAGAACATTCTGTTAAACATAGCCTCAACAATATGTGAACTTCCCTACAATGAGTATCCCTCAAAGGAAAATTTGGTTAAATTAAGGTTATCAATATAAATTTCCCCTAAGGCATTTTGTTCTCTAGAAATTCCAAGTGACCTCACTTCTATATCAAGAGATGCAACAGGTTTGAACATATCGGAAAATCAATGACTCTCCATCTACAAGTGAAATTTGAACAAACATTCTTTGACATAGTATGAGCTGATATTTATTGTCTTGCTGGCATGATAACGATCTCAGTGATGAACTATTTTAGAAACACTCAAGTAAGATTGAATACCTATGCCTGTAGATTTTACCTAACCTCGACTTATAGATATTATCCAACATCAGAAAATAAACATTCATACAGACATACCTACCCGACTACTTCATCTTTTATAGTGCTTTCATTTTAAATGGATTTTATTTAAAATGTATTTATGCAAATCATATACCTTGTAGGAAATATTTTTTTTTTCTTTCTTTCTGAATTACCTGTTTTAACAAGTACATTCTTTTTGGTCAACCTTTAACAAAACCATTGTACGTTAAGAAACGTATAAACATCAATCTTTGATAAACAGTCCTATTTTGCATAACTACTCAATTTTGGAATAAAAAAAAAAAAAAAAAAAAAAAAAAAAAAAAAAAAAAAAAAATAGAAGATTTCAACCAAAACACTCAATATCGGAATAAATCTTGGAAATCAACCACCACACCACCTCACTTAAATATTTAAGTTTGTGACTTTACAACATGAAGCATGGAAACACTTCGATAATCAAACAATAAACATTTTAGTCATAGAGACTAAGCACCTTAGGCAAGTAAGACTCAGGTCATGACCTTCGATAGAACTAGAAACACGAGGAGATCGCAACTGTTACCTATAATCTATTCTTTTCAATAAGGTCCTTTCCGACAGATTTAACATTTTGAAATCTAACACAAGACACGTGGTATTAATTCCAGTTGTACCTATTATAAGCTATTCGATTCACCTTAGACTGCTGACAGTCATTTCAGGATTTCCATGAAACCTACTAGGACATGATTACCGCCTACTATCCTCAGCTCAATGGTTAGAGCGAGAGAGCAATTCCCACATTAGATAATATGCTCAAGCCAGTATGACCTTCTAGAACTGGTTAGGCAAATCATTCTCCATCGACAAGTTTCTTTGCAACAATAGTTAGCTTATGAACATATTGACTACACCATTTGAATCACTGTAAGGTTGAGGTATCAATTCCTTATTCACGGGTTAAAAATCAGGAAAGTCCGATTCATTAGTCCATGATTCATTCATGAAACAAACAAAGAAGACATACAAATCAAAAATCAGTTACAAGTAACAACCTATGGCTAGATAAGCTACATCGTTATACGATGCAAAATTTGGAGATATGTCCCATAAGCCGCAAACCATTAGAAATTCAAGTTGGTAACAAATTATGCACAAGGACCCGTCTTGGAAAGGCGTGGTACGATTTAGAAAAAAAACACTGGACGAACCAATTCGACCCAAATATTCTCATCTATCGTATCTTATTTTCTTTCCGATTTGTTATTACTTACGAGAATTTTTCTTCCTTTTTACTTTAACTATCATTTTAACGACACGGTATAAATCCTTGTAAACATTGAGAGTTATAACAACTAAACCGAACGTCACATCATCGTTCCTTAATTATACATAGCCTAGCTAACTATGTCTAATTCTGGAGGGATCACGTTATGGTGGGAGCAGTTATTTATAAATCTTAGTGCAAGCAAAATTTTCACATATTCCAAATTCAAAGTGTTACTCATCGGAAATATTCACCCGATATTTTCTTTACTACGATGTTTTGTATACTCTCAATCATCGATAACCGTAATGGCACTTCTCCGTGTCTTCTTTCCTCGATATTCATCATAAACTCAAAAATTCGATAGACTAACACGAACTGAATTCAGGGACTGAATTCCTTTTGGATGGGCGAATGTGACAACCCGTACTTTCAGGTCATTTCTCGAAACAATTCATGCCTTACAATTTCAACATTTATCGTAAACTTGGTTTACTTGTTCCAAATTCGCGTAACCTTTATGGTTTAGCGGCGAATTCATGATCATATCATCACGAACCTTTCATATGGACTAGTATTAGTCTACATTTCATTGACATCATTTGCATCATATAAATTCATTCATGACATTTTATTTCTCATTTAACGCGTAATTTTTATATTTAATAAACGTTATCGCGTGAGTTATTATTTTAAATATTTAATCCGTTACTTTCAAAAATGATCCCGATGTATTTTTAAACTTACATTTAGTTTATAAAAACTATATTTTTAGTTTTCCTAGTGTTTCAAATTTATTTGGTACATAAATCGTTAAAGTTAAATTATTACGACGTTTTCTTAAAAATTATACGATAATTATTTTTATCACTCAAATTTCACAAGGAATGTATTTTTACAATTTTTATTATCTCAATACATTCTATTTTGATCTATTAAAAAAACTTACTTGTACAAAAAATTTCCATTTACCTTTACTTGTACATTTAACTATACATTTACCTACACTTTTTCTTACAAATTGTTACAAGTAATTACTCAATACTTTTTTTTAAAAAAAAAAATATATAATTGAGAGACAAAAGTCCCCCAAAAACCGGCCTAGTGGAGGGGGGAAAGCATTTATGGAGTATGGTTCTTGAATGTGTATTATTACACACTTGCATTAAGTCTTACATATACATTATATCTCATTCATCCTCCTCATAAGTCTTCAAGTGTTAGAAAATCACTTTTCTTCTCTCCTTGGTTCTCTTCATAACCAGCCATATAGGGTTCTTCAAAGGGATCATCATCAAAATTTTTCTCAAGTGTTTTTACAATCTAGATATCACTCTTTATAAGGTTTTGAAATAAAAACCAAGAGTGTTTAGGCTAAACCTTGTTCCTTGCACCTCATCATATTCACTAGTAAGCATGTTTCTTTCATTTTTCATGTTTCCTTTTCATTTCATATGAATCTCTTCATTTTTGGAGCAAGCATGCATGATATGTGATTTATACCATTTTTACATGATTTTTAGAGTTTTATATATATATGGTCATCCTATAATTATCCCCTTGGTATTCATTGGTCTTGATGATGTCTAGGAACCCATGACACCCTAAGAAGGTGTATGGTAGGATTAGATTAGCTTTGGAGTTGATTTGAAGGGATTAGAATAGGTTTTGTCCGAGAAAAACTATTTTCAATACGATTAAAATAGGTTCTGTCCTTGTTTCGATTTTCTGGAAAAACCGACAGTAGGCACGACCTTTTGGCCTTGATATTTAGAAAATATACTTTAAAACGAATCCGTGGCCTTTTGAACGGATAAAAACGGAGTTATAACGAAGAAGTTACGGGTTTTTAAAGTTTGACGACGAAATGGACATTTTCAGAAAATTTCAGCATGCAGTTTTTACTTTGTTCGAGTCAAAAACGAGCCTTAAGCTTCACAAATTATTTCGACTTATCAAAAATATATTAGTTTATTTCGATACGAAGCTAAGGACGTATTATACGTAGAAAACGGATTTGAAACGACAAAGATATGCACGTTTTTACAAACTTGCCGTAACTATTATTTTCTGAAAAACTATATTATTTCTACGATACAAGTGTTACGGTAGCTGTAATGTCCATGTTGAGGGCTGTTTTTAACCACGATGTGAAACTTTTTGGAACGAATTGTCTTCTAATAAAATCAAGTTCACCGGCCATATTTTTCAAAACGACAAACTGTTTGTAAAGCGGAGTTGTAGTAAATTATTTACGGATGTTCAAACTTGGCCGAAACTCATTTTCTGCACAACAATTAGCCAAAACCACCATCTTTAACCCTTAATATCTTTATGATCGAGACCTTTTGGACGAAAACTCCTGAACTAAAACTTCTAGATAACGATACAAACTTTCCAAAACCGTCGAGTTCGTTCTCTAACGATCGACGTACACCATTTTACGACTAGTTTTCCAAAGCCATTTTTGTTGATTTCAAGAAATTTCCGACAACATTGTTTTGCGACGAAAAGTGAAAATTTCACCATAAATCATTATAAAACCATTGTAGGATGACATTTTGACGTAAATACTTGAAAAGTGATTT